>JAVCKZ010087964.1:0-12002 GCA_034780755.1 Lepetodrilus elevatus
GCTCAGTGTATTTTAGAGGGGGCTCATAATTTCACCATAATATAAAATACATGTTTATTGAAAAAAGAAATTTCCAATTTTAGGGGAGGGCGCAAGCCGGGTGAGCCCCCACCTGGATCCGCCACTGATATACATGTAGAGAGAGAGATATAGGGAGTGACATGATATATTAGTAGCCAACGTCTGTGGCATGATATATTTATTAGTAGCCAACGTATGTGACATGATATAGTATAGTGGCATGGTCGGTCAGTAGCAGACTTCTGTCGCACGATACCATATCAATAGACATGGCTTGATACCACCTTACGTATTCAGTACAATCAGTACCCACTATGCCATGATATATCAGTTGGCAACCTCTATAACATGATATTTCAATAGGCAACTTCATTCTGTGGCATGATATTTCAGATTTTTCAATAGCGACATTTCAGCGACCAATTGTACTATGATCTTTCAGTATCCAACTTTCGTGGCACGAATTCCACGATGTTTCAGTAGCCAGTTATGGTATGATGTTTCAGTAGCCAGCTATGGCATGATGTTTCAGTAAGCAGCGTCTATGTCATGCATGATGAAGTTCACACGATATCGGTTGTGTGTGTTCCGTGGCACGTCTGCTGAGATACCCGACACAATGCGAATCGTGACTGACTTTTCCAAAATTAAATATTTACAATGCGCTGTTTAAGCAGGCCACAAGCTTTGGCGGTCGCATTACGTTACAGGTTTGTTACTCGGGTCTGTGGTATTGTGTGTACAGCCAATAGTAGCCAATATATAAGGCATGTACCTGCCTGACTCCTATACGCAACTCTATATAATAGCACAGTTCGCTCAGTCTCTGAGATCCAGGGCCCGTATTCTCGAAACTTAGTGAGAAAATATATGTTCAAAAATTAACATGAGCAGAAAACCAGTTTGGAAAATTCTTAATACTTACGAACTTCTTAGGACTTACGAAGTTTCGAGAATAAGGGCCCAGGTTGGGACCGTATTCTCGAATCTTCTTAGCTAAGAACTTCTACTTATTAGCGAGAAAAATAAAATATATCTTGAAAAATTAACATAAGCAGAAAACCAGTTAGGCAATTCTTATTACTTACGAAGTTTCGAGAATTACGGGCACAGATTTTGGGACATACAGATTTCCCCTATAGACACGTTCCAGTCCATGTAAGTTAGTTTGTTCGTATGCTATTTATGCACATATCACTGCTGCATGAAAATTAGGGACGCTGTGCCAGATTTTGAACATGCGAAAATGCTCATTTGAAGTCATTACAAAAATGGCCGCCAATATTATCAACTCTATAGTATAGGCTACATGTAGGCCTACACGTGTGATTTCAACTAACTCTCTTTTTTTTTTTAAATTAGGGTTTAGAGCCGTTTTCAAGATTATTTCACTTATATTTATATCACAGCTTGTCAGTTTAGCCCACCACACATATTTTCAAAAACTGATCAAAAAATAATTATATGAAAAATAATAAAATGCCCCTACATTGTATT
Organism: Lepetodrilus elevatus; assembly: GCA_034780755.1. Classification (NCBI taxonomy): domain Eukaryota; kingdom Metazoa; phylum Mollusca; class Gastropoda; order Lepetellida; family Lepetodrilidae; genus Lepetodrilus; species Lepetodrilus elevatus. The sequence goes on from JAVCKZ010087964.1 coordinate 1,519, forward strand.
CCATTTATTAAGACACTCGTTTTACTGATAGAAATAATAAAGGCCAGATGCGTTTTACTATAGTATAAATGTTCATTGAAAAAAACATTGAGTCGACCCAATCAAACAGATTGGATAACGTTATCGTACATGGGCACACAGATCCGAGTCAGCTATGGTACGCTGACCTTAGTGTCCAATGCATCTATTATCACCGTCATACAGAGAACACGTACTACAACATGTATTTAAACTGAGGGACTCCCTAGCTCCCAGTGCAACAGTGATATCACATGACGCAGCAAAGTATAAGATTTCAATCATTTATTCTACGTTCTTTTAAATAGGTTAGGGTATTACTTATGTAGCTCACGTTGGGCGCCATTGTAACAGTACCACACGTGACAGTGAGTTGATCCTGTTTCTGGATTAATTGCGAGGATCATTTAATATCACACCCGGCTGAACTTAGACCAGTTGTCCTAGATCTATATTGGCTGTCCTGTTCTAGTGGTAGGTCCATGTAAAACTGAACACACACAACTTATAATATGGTAAATCAGTTAGAATCAGCGCATAACAAAAACAAAATAAACACGACATTAAACAAGTGTACACATTTGTCTTTCAGAAATGTTCTGTACGAGCCGTATTTAACGATGACATCTAGAAGGCGGGGAGTAATGCTTCGCCGCATATCCGCGTCTCCGAAGTTACCCCGGACTTCATCTCGCCCCGGCAGACGTCACCTATCTTCGGACGGTTCAGACTCAAACGTGGCAGGCATGAGCGACTGTCCCGTGGACGTCGACGACGACGACGACGAAGCAAATAGTGAACGTGCAAGTCGTGCCGTCGACGAAGGCGGGACCAAAGACGGTGGAAATAGCCCGGAAGAGAGTCGAACTTCGAGTCAGATTCAGCTGTGCGTCGTCTGTTCTGATATTGCCAGTGGACAGTTTTTCGGCGCGAGCGTGTGTCTGCCCTGTAAGGTATGTATATATACAGTGTATATCGATTGACGTGTATAGGTACTATGTGTGTATTTTGAATCAGTGAAGTAAAGAGTGAAAGAAACAGTATACACACATGTCGACTGACACATGTACCTACGTACGATACACTTGCATGTAGCTAGACCTACATACATTTCATTCAAAGTAACGCACGTGTACAGTGTATAAAGAGCAAACACGTTCATATGTCGATTATCTTTAAAACTATCGATTGATTGAATAGCATGTGATACTGGTTTTGTTACGAGCTAGATTGATCTTAATATACCAGATCGAGTCACTGTTCTGTTGTTCAAAGGTAAATATTTCCTTATCGTATCATGACAACCTACCGGGCTAGTATGTTAAGTTCACATGCCCGGAATAGGTATATATAAAATTTTCGCTACGGAATAAGTATGTGTATGTGTTTGGTGTGTCGCAGCTCTGTGTAGGTTAGATTCAATGAACATAATAGTTTTGTTTCCATTTGGCCTTGACCTGAATGAACGATGGTCAATGGGTCATATATATAGACTTGTCTTCGCTGAGCTAAATACCAGAATTATAGCTACCACGCTGCTCTGGAGAAATAGTATACACATCCGCCATTGACCACGATACTGGTTATACCTATACGGTAGAACATATTCTGATAACCTACTTCCTATAGTCTTACAATAGTCGTGAAATATTAGAATATAGAAAATAAGTTATGTATATTACTAAAGCTTAAAAGACTACATGAAATATATAGAATAACATATTATTATCATAGATTGGAGCATTAACGAATGCTAGTCCGGAAACTAGTGCAATAATGTGAGTATAGGAGTTGAACCTAGATACCCCCGGTTTAGGCTAATACTCGCGGTCTTATTCATTATCGTTGAATTTGTAAATTGCATGAATGTGATCATATATATATATATGTCAAAGTAACTTGGTGCTAACCTTCTCACGCTACAATGTATGTATTGACAATGTGTGCATCATAAAATATCAATGGCTTTGTATGCATAGTGACACTCTTGTCAGTGAAGAAGAATGCTGCCTAAGAAATACCTAAGAAAACGATCGTTCAGCTCCAGATAGCACTGAGCTATATAGGTCGTCTACCTTATATCTTGGCGATGTCATACCTATTTGCCTTTTTTGCACTCCGTCTGAAAGCAAAGGAGACGTGTGCATACATATATTATTCACATTGCACGGAACAAAAGACAAGCGATCAACCAATCATTAAACTAGGCGGGCGTATAACCTGGAATGGAATAACGCAAAGAATCTATAGAAAGCGTTTCAATAACATTAAGCAATATTACGCCTCGTGATGCGCTATTGACATGGACACGTGACACTGGACATGAAACAACAAGTTTACCAATATATATAATGTATAGTTTAAGCTACAGGGAATATGCATACGTAATCAGGGAATATCTACGAAATATAAAAATTAAATTAAATTTGAAAGTACTAAATACTACTGCGGCATGCGGAACATTTAGTTTATTATCCAATATACTTGTGTAGACAAATCAAATGTATATATACATACTTCCAGGTAAATACGTTTGACCATAGCATATTTCCACACATTTATAATTAATGGTAAAGCGGTTGGTTATTCTTTGGCATTGAGCTAATACCAGATACTTTTTTTTTAAATCGTTTCACACTTAACAATATTTTCATATTTAATTGATTTTTTTTTAACAAATCCATTTACCAACAACAGTTAGAACGATCTTACTATATATGAAGTTATGAACCATAATATATTTAACAACTGTGTACCGGGAAATATTTATATTGTTCAACGATTCCTAATTCATCAGTTATCCATGACCTTGGCTCGAGAATCCTCTAGCTGTAACTGGCCACAACACTGTGCGCAAGGTATATGAAGACAATGCAGTGTGTACTAGTATTTAAGACAATGCAGTATTATTTAAGTGGAGTAAATTGAATTGTAACTAGACGAGTGTCCTAGAGTTTCCCCTATCGTGGAAAGAATTTTAGAAGTACCAAATAGAAACCGGTGATATCTATGCCAAGTGAATTTACTTTGACATTAGTCAAAATGGATCATTTGGAATTCGTCAATATAAATGTATTTAAATAGCATAATTATGTACTGTCAAACGTTTTTATAACGCGCGGATTTAACAAACAAAAATCCACAAAGATACTACTATAATTTGCTATATTGGCTATGTTCATTTCAAAAAGTAGGGCGTCATTATTTAAAAGTAGGGCGTCAATAGTTTGCAAGTTATTAACGTCCTACTTTTAAATATTGACGCCCTACTTTCTGATAATAACTTACAAAATCTCAAACATGAGAGCTATGTGAGACGGTACTGTATCTTTTATCTCTAATGCATTCACAGAGCTTCTATATTCGCTGCACCAAGGATGGTGAGCCCGTGTTCTCAAGCAAATGCAATGGAGACTGTGACGTCACTAAACAATCCCGTATACGGTGCCAATACTGTCGATATCAGAAATGTCTTCAAGCTGGAATGTCGCGAAGAGGTAACTCTTGATGTTTTCTGAACGTGTTAATTATTCAGGCTAGTTGGCATTGGTGGATCTTGCACGGTATTAAACAGACACAATGGAAAATATTTATATTATATTTATTTATTCATTTTAATAAATAATGATAATTCACGTTTATAAATCTATCCTATACGATCCTAAGATAACATTCTTTAATAACGTGTATGTAACATAATGTGGTATTGTTACTTTGACGTATCTCAGGTATAAAAGTATCTCAATGACCCTTTTTTTGCATCAACCATTGCGTATGGTAATACATGTTACGTATTATTTCGAAATACTCTTCAGTTGATATGCTTTCCGAATATGGTTGCTAATTAACATTCAACTGATAAAATTTAATTTATTATTTAACTTTTATTTATAACGTCTTGCTATTTTGTATATGCATATAATTATATGAAATATGCAACTTCATTGTTTCAGAGAAGCCTGAAAGAATCGATCCCAGTGAAGGACAGTTTTTATGCCTTGTGTGTGGAGATTTGGCCAATGGAATTCACTTTGGTGTCTTTACCTGTGAAGGATGTAAGGTGTGTTGACGCAATCATTAGTAGCATAGTATATATAGGGTTATCGTAGGCTACATATAGGGTATATAATATAGGCATGTGTGTCATAATGGTGTTCAGGATATGTTATATTGCAATATTGCCTTGAGTAAAAAGACGACATTTTTCTTTTGTTTTAAACTAAAAGAATTAGTCATCTTTTTAACTTTTGATATTTCTCAAATGTAAGACTCAATGGTAAAATTGTTGAAACGGATAATATACATTTTAAAGTTCCTTCCCCATGTTTATTTTCGTAATAATTTGATTTACATCGACATGGCAAAATTTGTTTGGAAAAATAGAATCTTCAGTGTCTTTTTATAAAATAATATTATTAGCAGTATACAATCTTATGAAATTTAATCTGGGTTCGTTTATCTTACTCCCAACGTGTTTTGAATACTTACAGAAACGAACCCAGATTTAATAATAATTAAAGGTGTATGCCTGTGCAGTAGTAGTAGTATTTGTTTTATACCTGTATATATCATATACCTGTGACAAGATTAATTTAAAATGACAGCGTCTGTGTACAGTACACAATATTAAATTTGTTTCTTGAAATATTTTAGAAATTCTTCCGCCGGGGCCTAGTGGAGAATGCTTCTTACAAATGCAAAGACAACAACGCCTGTCTCATCAACCCTAGAAGCAGGAATACATGTCGAGCCTGTCGATACCGGAAGTGCATCGACGTAGGAATGTCACGTGACGGTGGGTGTCCATACAAAGCTGTTACTGGTTACACCATAAGTCTCATCATTTGCATACAGAATCAGTGATTGCTATTTCGTACACTACGGTTATTGGGTGACAGTTGAAATGTGTAGATTCATAGTGAAACAAACATAGATTAAATGTTTCTCCATTAAGTATAGTAGGGCATACACCTACTAAATCTAGGCATAAGAAAACCAATATTTACCAGGTTTAAGAAAATAAATATCACGGTATTTTATTGGGTTTTTTCAGCCATCAGAATGGGACGACCACGAAAGAAAGAGCCGGATCTTGTTAACTCTGCAACACAAAGCGGGCCTTCCCCGGAACCAGAAGCCATCGTCATCCAAACTGTAAACAGCGACTCAAATGAGGAGGTAGAAATGTTCGAAATTCAAAACGAATCATCCGGTCCACTTCCGGTTCCGACGCCGGTCGAAGTGGTTCATCAGCATATCCCTGAAGCATCAACAGGTTCTCCGACGATTGCCACTCCTACGTCACTACCATCTCCGGGTGTTTCTGCAGAGCCTTTGGCACCTTTCCCCATCCTGCCTAACATGCATTGCGGTTCCGGTTCCGGTTCTCGTCTTTGTATGTTCGCGGCAGCAGCACAAAACACGCATAATAAAAATTCGATCGGTGCAGTTCCAACTGAGAACAACAACGACGTCAGAAGATTGGCTCCAAATGCTGATAAAAACATTTCTACAACGCCAGAGGGAATTGCAGTTGCTTGTCCTTCTGCCATTGCTGGCCCTTCTGCCATTGCTGGCCATTCTGCCATTGCTGGCCATTCTGCCATTGCTGGCCATTCTGCCACTGCTGGTCCTTCTGCCATTGCGTCCACGAGTTCAGCAGATGCGCCCTCTTTCTATTCCATTTCAAACGACGAAATCGACACGATGCTGAAATGGCTGGACGACTTTGAAACGCCCAGGTCCAGGATCCATTCTCGACGTCGAGTCAGCGACAGCTGCGGTGGGGTTTGTAAGGGAAGGAAACAACAGCGGCTAAGTGACTCGGACACCCAGAGGCAGCTGGCTCAAGTGTATCGGAATCCGTGTCTCTTTGTGAATCAACAAGAGTCTACGAGAGATGAATGTTGTCTTGATGACTGTGGACAATCTACGTGGCCGAAATCTTCGTCGACGAATGGGCGGAAACGTTCCAGTTCCTACGACACCATACGAGGTTCAGTTCAAATAGATGATTATCAAGTACCGCGCCTCCAGGGCAACCAACGTTCTGAAAACGTCGCGCATAAGTTACCGCAAATTAGTGGTTCTCAAAGAAATGACTTTCAAAGACCGGTCCTTCAACGTGACCTGCATTCCGAAAACTTCGTGCCTGAATTATCGGAAATTGGTGGTTCTGCCCAAACAGATAACTTTCAAATACCACGTCTTCAAAGTGACCATCATTCCAAAAACTTCGTGTCTGAATTATCTGAAATTAGTGGTTCTGCTCAAACAGATAACTTTCAAATGCCAGGCCTTCAAAGTGACCATCATTCCGAAACCTACTTGCCCGAATTACCGGAAATTAGTGGTTCTGCTCAAGCAGATCACTTTCAAATACCAGACCTGCAAGACACAAGCGACCCACATTCCGAAAACTTCGTGGCCAAGTTATCAAGAATTGGTCTGCCGTTCCTAGGCTACCATAGCTCCGTGGATGTTTCACTTCCGCAGAGCATGATTGAATTTGTCAATGATGCCAGTTCCATGTACGACGTTCCTGTTGACAAGACAATTAACAATACACACATTCATATCCCAATTCGCGGAGATTCTTCCTTCGTGTCATCCGCTCATCCTAACAACCCAACAACGTCCCCTATTTCAACCCGAGGCGAATCCCACAGCTGTCGATGTTCCACAAGAAAATCAAAGTGCCAGGATATGAAAAAGGATGCGCATGTCAATAACACCGAGGCACAGATGCTCGATATGGGCCCACAAGGTCCCTGCGAAACACCGTGCAGCCAATCCGTAACTGAAATAAGCAATGCGTTTGCGGTTCTATATGACAAGTCCCATGACCGGAATGGTCTACCAGAGCCGACTAAACCTGCGCAGCTTCAAGACAAGCATGACAAAGACCTCGACATGATCTGCCAATGTATCGAGGAATTTGGAGGGTTGTGTTTGTGTCAGGATGATCATAAAAATGGAGATGATGCTTCCAAGGACGCCCTTCTTCTTGCCTCTGTATCCGATTGGACGTCCATTTTCTCAGACCCCTCTATTAATGCATATGGTCCCAGGAGCATAACCCTTGATCCGGGTCCTTTGGTGAAATCCCGTCCCACGAACAATCAAACTGACAATCATGCTAAACAGGTCAAGGATCATACCGCCAACCATCCAGACCAGGCCAACAACATTCAACAGCTGCTGGAGTCGTATATGATCGTGCTCAACGACAAGACGAACACAACTACCGTGGATACACGCATCTCTACGACGGAGGTAACGGTGCGTTTGGTTTACATTGGTTTACATTGGCGTGTATTACTATATCTAAAGGCGGCTCTCCATGTGAGAGTAAATGTCGACATATTTCTGTGAGTTAGGGCGTGATCGATTTGGCGTCTTCCCGTTTTGGTAGAAGTGATTCTAGGAAGAGAAACTTTAACTTATGCGCCCCTGCTATGGAGGTGGAGCGCGGAAATTCGTCTGCCAGAAGAAGAAGACGTCTTCTGCCGCAAAACGATGAGCAAGAAGACGTATTCTGGAAGATGGATAGTCAAATCGATCACGCCTTATTAATGTCGATAGAACATTTTTATTACTTTCAGATTTCATATAATTATAGTTAATATCAAGCTGTAGTCCACGTATACAAATCGCTGTCAGACAGTGTAAAATCGCTGTCGGACAGTGTAAAATCGCTGTTGGACAGTGAACTAACGCAAGAAAGGTCGCACGTGGAGAGCCGTTTTAACTTATAAACGTTGACTATATATATAATCTGGTGGATTACTATCTATTGGTTTACTATCTAACTAAATAGGTATTGTTCATTTCTGGGTATCGTTTTCTCGAAGTTCTCATATCTACTATTTAGACAAAATTTACAAATGGCAAAATATTCATGAGAGAGTTGCTCCTGCCATAAACTTGAAAGCGGCTCTAAACCACAATTCGTTTTTTAAATGAGAGAGAGAGAGAGGAAGAAAAAAGTATAGACCTTATTTACTCCGAAACTACTTTCTTCAGCTTTAACTTCTTTATTTCTATCTATCCACTCACAGTGGTACATGTTGCATGACATATAATTGGACATGTTATATTAGTGGCGTAATAAACAGAATTCATACATATGACGAAAATGTACTAATTAATCTTAACAGATATTGATTGCGAGGTAAATAAATAATTGTTGTTAGCTTATGGACCATAACGAGATACCAATATCTAAGAATGGGGGCTTTGCATTATATATTATAAACTGATCTACGAGCCTTTCGTGAAGCGGAGCCCTCTGACGCTGTTCAATCCTGGTGCCCGTTGCACGACGCTCTTGTAGGCTACAACTATTGTAGTAACGTCAACGCTTTCTATTGTGGTGGGAGCCCAGTTAAAACTATTGTAGCGCTACAAGAGCGTCGTGCAACGGGCACCTGTAGCATAGTCATTCTTAGTTTCCATAGCAACCATGTGTACGTCAATTCCTGTCTATATGCACCATACATCGGGTAGTCGCCATTGTCATCGAGTAATCAACTGGTAATGCAGATTGCTTAAAATGTTACATGAAAGCAAATTATAATATATTCATGAGCAATTCTCTTTCATCTGTTGAGTATTAAACGTTAATGTGTTACCAATGATACACACATTATAGTATCATGAGAAGATGTATAGTTAGGCTATATGGGTATGTTTTTTATGTTTCAGATGACCTCAACAGTTACCAAGACAACCGCTATTTTGTCGGACAGCCAGAATTGACTTTGAACGATCGACTGAAACGTTGTGACATACTTTGAACTACATCTCCTAATCATGCTTTATGACATTTGCTATCAACGGTACATAATTATGGCGGATCTGAAAGATCAAGTAGGAAAGTAACAGTGAATATAATGTGATACGGCTTTACCATGTCAAGACCATCTTTGCATAGGTCAAAGGTCACTAACTGGGACGTTTCATATTTTTATGCAGCTGGCTATACAAATATGATTACTTTCTTTTTCATATTATTGTTACTAACCTAGATTCAACTATATTTCCAATACAATTATGATAATTTATTTTCACATTTTTTACTATTCTATGGGTAATTCTGTTCTCGTTTAGTTACACCTTACCTCAGTTTCGTGTGCGAATTCCCTCCCAGTGTTTCATAGTCCTTTCTGTTCACACTAAAATGCAGATCCTCGAAAGAAATATATAAAAGCGAGTCTATATTTTAAAGAAGAATGTCGTCGTCACCATCATCATTGAAACTCATTGGCGAGATAGAGTCGTATGTTTTGTTTTTTCTGGTACAGCTGTAGATCCTTTTCAAAATTTAACTTTGTAATATTACGTAGAAAATAAATATAAAATATGAAAAATACATATAATTAAAATATTGTATGCAAAGATGGTCTTGCGACTTTAAGAAGCCAACATTGACAGTAACGTCGTACATATAGTAGCTCCACTTACATCCTAGACCCACAGATTCAATAACTGCAGTGCGTTCAGTAGCGTATGTAACGAGTCATTGGGCATGTGTTTTAGAAGATGATGCACTTCCTGAGTCGTCGCAAATGTCTGAAGGATTTCTTCAGCGACGTTAAATATCACATTTACTCGCCCAGTTTTAAGGGTGGAGAGATTTTTTTAAGCTGCACGACACTGACCAAAACACGCATGGTCAACGCATTGTTTTGCGAAACTTTTGTCAACTACGTTGAGAAAATCATATTTTCAAATGAAGCGCATATTGTGAATTTGTTTGATTAAATCTCATCTTTTATTAGTTCTTTCTACTTTAATAATATATTTAGTTTTTACTTTGCCAAGAAATATTGTAATAAATCTTTTAATTTAGACAAAAGCCTTTTCTTATTTATAGAGATCACAAAATGCGAATAATATCGGCATTCAAGCGTGATGTGGGGGAATTGAGCTAAAATTAATTGCTTTCATGCAATATGTTGAGGGTAGTATCTAAATATGGTGTACAAACGTCAACATAACATATAACATGTCGATTCTTACATTGTGTACCCACGAACAGTAGGCCTACAGCTCATGAACAGAGCCATCCTCTCACAACTAGGGATACTTTATTACGCTCAGGACTCGCTGCATATAGTACACATTGAAGTGTCTTTGATGTTGTGAACAGTGGCGTTACTATATATAGGAATCCAATACAGTATATTATAATCACTATACATTATCAGTATACTCAACTAAATATATAAGTTAAGAGTCGACAAATAGGTGTTGACGATTTCTGACAAATCTCGTAACAAGGCTTTATTATCGGTGCCATTCTTCTTCCAAGTTCTTGGAGAGTACCTGGAGCCTGTAGAGGTTTGGAAATTCTTGGTTGTTCAAAGTATATAACGCTTCATTTATCAATCAACCATTGCTATGAATGCTAATGCTTTTGATGTTATGGTCCTATGAATATAATGACTTATATGACGTTCATT
>JAVCKZ010087975.1:0-12001 GCA_034780755.1 Lepetodrilus elevatus
CTGGTCTTATCTAGTGATGCTCGCGTTTGGTTGGTTGAGCCATGCAACTAATCGTATGAAATAGGACATGTTCTATTCCGTTCGACTCGCTTTCGACTTGTAGTACACAAATCGGAATCGTTGCGATTCGTGGATTTTCATTCATAAATTAAGTCGCATGCTACAAGTTGTTACTACAATCGCACCGTGAGAGTCCACCTTTAGCCTTCTTGCTGAGGAACCTAGTGTTCAGTAACTGTGATTAAACCAGCAGTGAAATGGTTAATGACGCACAAGTCAAATCATTTATTGAAACATTCTGAGGGGAGGATTTATGTGCAAGTAAGATTTTTAAAATATAAAGTTGTAATTTGTTTTCAGGGTAACGGCATCTCCCTGTATCACCGTATCGCAGAAACCCCTCATCCTAGCGACTCCAGAAACCCCATGACTGTAGAAATCCCACTGGTTGAGGTACGTGATTTGCAACCCGCCATTTTGTTTATAGGATAAAGTAAACTACTATCTTATTAACCTGTTTCAAATTACTATAAAATATTCTTGTAGTAATTTTATTAATGTGTTACAATATTACTGTCAAATATTATTGTAGCAACTATTACTATTACTATTATTATTATTAGTAGTAGTAGTATTAGTATTAATATTATTGTATTATTGTCATCATAATTATTGTTGTTGTTATCATCATTGTTGTTATAGTATTTATTATCATCATCATTGACATCTTAATTATTATATTAATATAATTATAATTATTACCATCATCTTAATATATAATAGCAATTATTATTATTATTATTATTATTATCATTATTATAGTCCGCGTGGGACAAGAGCGACGGACCTCGTCGTGGAGACACGCCCATCTCGGAGTACGCCGACCGTGAGGACCTCATGATGGTCCTCGAGAACGTCACCTCCATCCTCATCCGCGCAACTTACGACGACCGCCAGTCTGTCGTCAGGTAAACCATTCACTGTCAACTTATTTATAGATTTTCAAGTCTTGTTATTGGCATCATATAGCCTGTGTTTATATTGTTCATATTGTAGGTTCATATTGAAGGTTCATATTGAAGGTTCATATTGAAGGTCATATGGACGGTTCATATTGTAGGTTCATATATAGGTTCATATTGTAGTCCAGGCCTAAATCAGGGAATACCTCACACTTTTACTATAGCAGGAAATTGCGTGCATCGCAATTAATGCCTGCGCTACTCAGACAACTATGACATTAAACACAAGATTTATTTATTGAGGCCACTGTAAAATTGCAAAGATTAGAAAACCCATTACAGGGTTACAATCTGACGTGGTATCAACAGGATACACTGTCTGTAGAGTTGCAATACAGATAACATCCTTGGTCCGTCCGTCTGTACCAGCCGGTACATGCAGGTTTACTGCAACATTCAGTGCTACAGTTGTTGCACATTTCCTCCTGTCCTAAACTGACAATCTGTGATATAAGTGAAAGCAACGAATCCTCTAAAGCGGCACTAGACCCAAATTTAAACAAGAATGAAAAGTAGGACAAAACCGTGTCAAGGGGTCATGACTGCCCAGGGTCAGGGTGTATGTGTTAGACGCCTGAGCCTGTGTCTTAGGGGATCTGGTACATGTTTCTTCTCTTCAACATTTCAGGATCAGCAACATCTTGATGAACACCGCTGTTTCCACAGATACTGGTCTGGGACGCGCTGAGCTGGTCGAGGAATGCACCTGTCCTACTGGCTACACCGGTCTGTCCTGTCAGGTGAGCTTGACCCCCGTCAATGACGACTGTCAACCTCAAAAGGTTGCCATGACCTTGAAAGGTCACTATGAATTTGAAACGTCACTATGACCATGAAAGATCATGCCAGCATTAAAAAGGCATTATGACCATAAAAGGTCACTGCAAGCGTGAAAGGTCACTATAACCTTGAAAGGTCATTATAACCTTGAAAGGTCATTATGACCTTGAAATGTCACTATAACCTCAAATGGTCAATGTAACCTATTTTATAGTCATTTCAATGTCAAAGTACATATTATTGTTTTTGAGATGGTTGTCATCACAGAACATCTCTAATTTTCAAAATGATGTGCACTGAGGGGTTGCCTTAAACTTATGAACCTATAACCTTTGACCTTTCATTTCCAGGAATGTACTGCTGGATTCTACAGAGTGCAGCGCGACCACTACCTCGGGGAGTGTCTGCCATGTCAATGTAACGGCCACTCTAACGACTGCCACCCCATCACTGGAGAGTGCAGGGTAAGACAATTCTAGCTTCTAGTGGATTAGTAAGACAACTCTGTTGGTGGTTATAAGATAATTGTTGATCATTTTTGTGGTTTAATAAGATATATTTTGGTGTGTGTTTTATTGGATAATTTTGTGGCTTTATGAGATAACTTTTGCTGGTTATATATAAGGTCAGTTTATGGTTTTATGAGATAACTTTGTGGTTTTGTAAGATTACTAGATTTTGTAAGATAACTTTATTATTTTAAAAGATGGCTGTTGCTGCTGGTATTATAAGGCAACTTTGTAGTTTTATACACTAGCTTTTAGGTTTTATAAGATCTGTGAGAGTGTGTGAGAGTAGGTAACTTTGTGATAACTTATAAGAATACTTTGTGTTTTTTCCCCTCATGTAGATTTACTGTGTTATGAGTGTAATTATTATTATTATTATTATTATTATTATTATTATTGTTATTATTATTACTATTAGTATTATTATTATCATTATTATTATTATGGGTGTGTTGTGTTTCTAGAACTGCCAGCACAACACTGAAGGCAACCTGTGCCACCTGTGTAAAGACGGAACCGTGGGCGATGCCCGCCGTGGAACACCCATTGACTGTGAGCCTTGTGCTTGCCCTCTGACTATTCCATCCAACCAGTAAGTAGTTGCTATCTTCATATTCCAAAATACAACATTTTTCTAAATATTTTTCCCTCCATTTTCTTTTATTGCATTTTTAAAAAAGATTTTAATTAGGCCATAGTTATTTGGTTCCCTGGTTTACAATTATACGGAAAAAAATAATTCATTTACAATGTATCTTCCCTTTATGTGGAACAATCAGTACCAGATTTATTTGCTTATTGAAAATATTCATCGCAATTTCGAACACATGTGCAACATTGACAGGAAGGGGAGATAATCCTTAATAAAGCATCCAGAGTCACAATCATCAACAAATATTTTATCAATAAACATAAATTGTCCGTGTACATTGATTTTTATATAACATATACCTGTAAAAGAATTATGAAAAATAAAGAAATCATAAAATTAAATTAAAATAATGTGAAAAGAAATGAAAGATTATAGTGGCAAGTGAGCTACGGAACCTATTTAGAGCACAGTGTTAATGGATGATATTGTTGCAGGTTCAGTCGGACCTGTGTTAAGGACCACCAAGGAATCAGGTGTACCGCCTGCCCACGTGGGTACTCCGGACGTCAGTGCGAGATCTGCGAGGCGGGATACAGTGGCAGACCCACCATTCCTGGACAGATCTGTAGTCGTGACACAGGTACGTCATTGTATGCTGAGTTGAATACTGGTGTAGTGCCGGCTGAGCCGAACCGGCAGCCACCTTTGACCCGGGGTAACCCGTCAAAGTGATCATTTGCCCTTCTTACCCCATTCTCAGCTGCCGGCAAGCACCCGTTTTGCTGCTATATGTGTGCACATGTGTGTTTGCTTAAATATGTTGGCTGTTGAATTTTTTATGGACATTGTGCCTTTAAATGATCGTGACCTGATTGTGTTTCAGTTGAGGACAAGTGTGACCCCAGAGGAAGTATGTCCACCTCCCCCAATCTGTCCACTGGCAGGTGCAGCTGCAGGGTAGGTCTCCGTGAATTACATCATAGCACATGTTATCTTAATGTTGACATACCGTATTCGATGTATTAAATGCCCAGGGTGCTAACAAAATTGACTTGGAGGGGCGTTTATTAAAGTATATATTTAGAAAAACAACAACCAATATTTTTATCACTGAGAAAAGCTTCCTGGATCCACAAACAGTAGTTTTTAGAAAGAATTTATTTTAAATAGTTTAAGGGGGGTGGGGGGGCGTTTATTGGAGCAGGGCGTTTAATACGTCGAATACGGTAATGTATTTTCCAGCCCAGTGTCAGTGTTATTTCGAGCGTACACTGTACCTTGAAGGCTGTCCCAACATCATGTTGTAAATTCTTACTTTAATCCATCCATTTTCCTTCAATTCAGTCCCTATCGATACCCAATATTCTGTAATTCTCTCTACCTTGTTCATTGGTAATAGCATGTGTTATCTGATTGTCAATCACATGTATCTTGCAGCCCAACGTGATTGGACGAATCTGTGACAGCTGCAAGCCGGAGACGTTCTTCCTGTCGCAGAATTACCCGTACGGCTGTATCGCTTGCTTCTGTATGGGCGTCACTCAAGTCTGTCATAGTACCTCATGGAACAGAGCCCAGGTAAGGAAACCTGCAACACCCATAGCACTTACTATTGCAGTAGGCTTGTGCTGTAAAGTATTACTTGTACGCCTGCATGGTGGAAACCTGCAACACCCATAGCACTTACTACTAGGGCTGAAACGGGTAGGACATTGGTACTTGAGTACTCATGTTGAATTACTCCCGGACATTTTCAAAACTGAGACGGCAAAATAAGCGAGTTTATGACCTTTTCCGTCGTATTTAGCACCAACAACGTTTCCCAAAAGTAAACTAATTTTTATTTTTTTTAAATCTGTATACACCGCCATTGTTCATTACAAAGGGGAGATCGCGTACCCAGGTACCCGTTTCAGCCCTACTTACTACTGCAGTAGGCTTGCAAGCACAAGCATTGAAAACCTCATTCAGTTTGAAAAGGCCTATAGAGATCAAGATCACATCACACATGTTAAAGGCATAATAATCACAGATGGTTGACCGAGATAGTGGTCTAGCATGGTTTTACCTGAAAATAAATGCATTTGTTTTGACTGCACAAGTTTTATACAACCAGTTACTTATTCCACATATCTCACTATTTTTTTTATTACTATTTATTAAATAGCAACGACTCGCACATAAATGACGTCAGTGGTCGTGACAGGTTACTTTGACCGTGTTCACTGAGTAGAGTTATCTCCCTTAGTCAGGAAACCAATGTGTCCTTAATGCTTTCTGCTGTTATTCTGGTTCATTTTGTCCTTCCAGGTAGGCATGTCCTTCTCCCGTTCAGGGAACTCCGGGATGGTTCTCACCGACATGATGAGGAAGGAAGTGATCGACACAGGATTCACTGTCGACCAACACTACCGTGATCTGAGCTACCGCGGCTTCAACAGCCTCCACGAGAACATCTACTACTGGAGTCTGCCTGAGCGCTTCCTTGGCGATAAGGTAGGAGAGTGTGCCAGATTATCTCCCTTTGTATGATGTCATTGTTTGATTTCAACATATTTTATTGAAATTAAATTCAATAGGATTAGACAAAAGTGAAAAGACATATTGTGGAAGGCAGTCAACAATAAAGAAGATGTGTTATTGTTGTAATTAACGTCACTGTCACTGTCATAATATGTGTCTCCTATAATTACATGTTTTTTATCATTTCTTTCTCTCTTGCTCTCTCTTCTCTCTTTCTTTCTCTCTGTGTCTCTCCTTTCCTTCTCCGTCTATGTGTATTTCTCTCTGTCTAGCTGTCTCTTTCTCTGTCTCTCGGCCTCTCTCTGTCTGTCTGTCTCTTTGCTTTCTCCCTATGTGTCTTTCTCTGTCTATCTGTCTCTTTCTCTCTTTCTCCCTGCCTCTCTGTCTGTCTGTCTCTCTCTTTTCCTTCTCACTCTCTGTCTTTTGTTCTCTCTGTCTGTCTGTCTCTATCTCTCTCTCTATCTGTCTCTGTCTCCCTCCCTCTCTCACACAAACACACACACACACACACACTCACTCTCTCTCTCTCTCTCTCTCTCTCTCTCTCTCTCTCTCTCTCTCTCTCTCACACACACTCTCACTCACTCACACTCTCATTATATTGATCTCTTTCCATCCTATAATGTCTTTCTATGGTTCTATATGTTACTCTCTACTACACCTACATCTTGTTCCTGTTCTAGGTGTCAGCATATGGAGGATTCCTGAGATTCACATTGAGATTCCGTCCTGGACAAGACAGCACACCAATGTCACCCGGAGAGCCAATTGTGGAGATTTCTGTGAGTAAATTAAGTCTGTGTATGTGTCATTTTCTTTTCGTAAACTTATTATTATTATATAAATTTTATTAAATTTTTGTTTTTATTATTATTATTACGGTATTATTATTATTATTATTATTATTATTATTATTATTATTATTATAATATGTATTTGATGTATTTGATATGGATGAAATACAAGCACACATTTTATTTAAAAAAATTCAATTTGGGTTTGGTGGTCCTTTCAAGATTATTTCACTTATAAAGCACTAATTCAATCAATCAATATTTAATGCAATTATTATTGGTCATTATGAAGATATTATAGAGTTGTCTTTTAATTACTCATTATGTAAATGTGGTATTTTATTTTCTTCATTTTTTCCATTGATTTTATTGAGTATAGATCTACCATATATAAAATATGTCATATATATATTCATGTGAGTATGCACATAGTGACTTAATTTTTATTTTTATTTTTAAATTTGGTTTAGAGCTGCTTTTACAGTGACTTTTAAATGACTGTAATTTGTTGCTCTGTCTCCAGGGTAACGAGATTACTCTTGTGTACCGGGCAGAAGTGGACACGATTACTGCCAACAATCAACAATCATTCCAAGTGCCGCTGTACGAGGTCAGTGTTTTGGTATTTTTCTTTTTCTGTTACAGATTAATAATAATTTCTATTTGCTATTTGTATTTGACTTTAGAAAAATATGAACAATAATATTAGCGATAAACTAATTAATAGGTTTTAATTAATCTTTAATTATACGTTTTAATCAACTATGCACATGTAATATACACAATTCTTAACACAATTAAAATAATTAGAAAATTACAATTTACCGAAATTGGTATTTTATACTTTTAGAGGTAATTTAAAGTGTTTCATCTATTAGATTTTCAATTGGAATGTTTTGGTAGTAATTTTGCTATGGCCATTTTACAATTTCAGCAAAATTGGTTCCATTTTGATGGCAAGCCCGCAATGAGAGAATTCCTGTTAATGGCGTTGGCTGACCTGGATTACATTCTGATACGAGCCACGTACACCGAGACCACGGAGGAGGCAGCGTAAGTAAATATTGCTGAGATACGTACCATCAGTTCGTCCCAATACATATGATCAAGTCATCCCGATACGTATGATCAGTTCGTCCTCATATTGCTGACAGCATAAGTAGGCAGCATAAGTAGATACGTAAATATGTACCTGAAATACGTACAATCAGTTTGTCCCAATACGTACGATAAGTTCCTCCCCATACATACTATAAGTTCCTCCCCATATGTACAATCAGTTTGTCCCCATATTGCCGACTTCAGAGGAGTCGGCATAAGTAAATATCATGGAAATACGTACGATCAGTTCATCCCCCACTTTGCCAGACAACCAGACACCTGAGGCCTATCCAGAAGCACGCGGACCCACGATTTACAGGATTTGTTTGCCCATGACAACAGTTGCATGATAGACAGACAGAAGTAAAATCTTTGAATTTTCTGCATGTTTTAGCATCGGCGGAGTGACATTAGACATCGCTGAGATCCGTCAGACGGGACAAGATCGAGCACACGCAGTAGAACAATGCAGCTGTCCCCGTGGTTACAAGGGTCTTTCTTGTGAGGTAAGCCGGCGGCCATTTTCTTTCGAATAGCGTTTTTTTATGACTGAAAATTGAAATTCATAACCTTCATGATTCGATTAGTAATTTCTATTTCTACTTGGTCTAAATAGCAGATAATTTAGCTGCAATTTTGTTTCAGTGTTGTTAATGTTATTATTTATGTTATTGTTATTATTATTATTATTATTATTATTGTTAGTAGTACATGTAGTAGTATAGTAATATTGTTATTAGTATTAGTATTTATTTATTGATTATTTTTGTTATTGCCATTATTATTATTGTTATTACCGGGTATTATTATTATTATTAGTAGTAGTAGTAGTATTTCTCTTTGCGTGTTCCAGGATTGTGACACAGGCTACACACGGTCTGGAGGCGGTCTGTATTTGGGTCTATGTACGCCATGTCAATGTAACAGACACACGAGTCAGTGCGATCCAGAGTCTGGAATCTGCAGGGTAGGTAACTCTCGATCCTTGACCAAGCAGCGTTAAAAATGTCTTTTGATAAAACCTACATTGTTAAAGAGTTATAATTCAGTGTCATTTGTATGAAATATTCCTTAGTTCAATGTATGTCAATCATTAAGATATCAATCCAATGTGTTATCTATCCTCAAATGTCCATCAAAATTAAAACTTCCATCAAAATGTAATAAGAATTTCCCAAATGTCTTTTAACATTTTGACCTTTTTGACCTTTTTGACCTTTTTACCTTTCCAGAACTGCCAACACAACACCAGAGGTAAAAATTGCGATCAATGCGTACCTGGTTACTATGGCGATGCCACGCGAGGCTCTATAAACGACTGCCAGAAATGTCCTTGCCCTCTCACGGAGAGCCCCAACCAGTGAGTACATGATTATCTCCCTTTCTTAACCTTGGCCTTTTCCAGCATTCATATCCACCGAGTGACATGTGACCAGATATGCTTGAACACCTTAAAAGGTTTCAATGACCAAAAGACATACCTAGCCATCAAATTGCAATGATTTTATATATTTAAGAAATATAATATTTATACCGTTTCTGGTTTCGAGATTATGAGACATATTTAGCATATTTCCCACTCAAACTGAAATATTGCATATTGGGATTTGTGAACAAAATCTTGAGCATGAGTTTTTACTCAAAAAGGTTTCAGAATCTTGTATGGCCTTTTCAGATTTCTCATGGTTATGAAATTGTGCAAGTAGTTTTGTTTCCCTGTAATGGAAACTATAAACTTATTAAGGATCCGAGCGTATATCTGTGGTCATGTAATGTCACGCTGTGGATCCAATTGTTTTACCAGGCCCCGAGATTACGAAACTTTCTGAGCACAAAAACGTACTCAGACTATGACGTCACATGACGTTTTATGAACAAAATTCTGAGTTGAGTACGAAATCGTACTCAGAAAAGTTTCGTAATCTCGGGGCCAGATCTCACTGTTCTAGTCCTAGTGCCTTAACTGGCAGCTTGGGTTATATACTCACCAGGGAGTTGAAAAGTTGAAATGAGTGCACATTGATCCATTGACCAGAGTAATAATGTAGTGCTATGACCAAGTTTAGAGCATAGATTTTGGTGCAATATAAATATGTACGTTGTTATTATTATTAATGAGGATATCCTACATGATCAAAGGATTGTACTGTGAGATCATCTTAACTGTGAATCAAAGGATTGTACTGTGAGATCATCTTAACTGTGAATCAAAGGATTGTACTGTGAGATCATCTTAACAGTGAATCACTCTTTTAATTCTTCCTCTTGAACTTAGACTTGAAACTCCACTTCCTATCTTTAACCCTCTCCTTGCTGAATTAGGCACTGCCACTGCTCTTTACTGCACTTCTGGTTGCCTCCAGCATGGAAAGAGTTAAAGCTCTACTTAAAACTATTAATATATCATTTTCTGCCAATATGTTTCCCTTTCTCGTATGTAAGCTCTTTGAGCATGGTTTATCAATGTGGAGTTTAGCGAGTTATTAGTGTCATTGTTATTAATAATAATAATACAAAAGGGTGACATTTTTGCTCTTCTTTGCACCATGTTACGTTAATTTGCATAATACATTCAAACAATACAACCTGAAGTGGTAACATGTTTTTGTTTCTAAGCATTTCCTATGTGTCAAAAGACAACAGTACACATTAAAATGGAAATCAAAATGAAAAGCATATCAATAAAATATATATTATAATAAAAAATATGCAACAAATTATTACATAGCCCATGGGCAATCATAAATTTGAAGATATGATACATGAAACAGTCTTATCTGTGTCTAATACAGCAGGGAGAGGGTTAAATGGATACATAAGGTTGTCGATGTCTGAAAACAAGGTTAATTTGTTTTTATTTCTGAGTAAAAGTTCTTGCTCAAGCTCAAAATCTATATCATTCTTTTGTAAACAATACCTTGGTTTGACTCTCGAAAACATTTAATAACTGTTTTCACATAATTTGCCTGAATATGTAATGCAGGGTTAGAACTTGGCTTTAAAATGAACTCGCACGAATAATAATATAAATAACAAAACATGAAATGTTTACTAGCCCGTAGGATACTGAATCGGGCCTGCGGGTGAGTGGGAACTTCTAACCCTGATAATGCCCAACTATTTCGAGATGATTCCAAGTCAAAATTGATGAATAAGTACAAGTAGTGCATCACTTGCATTTTCAAATCCCTAGTTGTTGCGTATGGGCAAAAGAATCCAGCTGCGACGTAAAACAACAAATCACTCATTCAACTCCCCGGGTTAATTGAGTATGTAGATCCTGACTTGTGTCTGGTTGTTCTGACATTCCATGGAATTGTTTGCAGTGTTTTGCATTGTAACGTCCTTAACAGTCCTTTTATGTTCCAATACTGTCTAGTAATTATCTCATCAGTCCTATTTCTCCCCTAAAATGTAGTAAGTTGTCCTCAAAGGTCCATTTTAGTCACCTAAAAAGGTTCTTCTTTTTGACTATACACTGAAAGTATGAACATGTCAGTTTGATAAAAGTAATAATTTCTAAGGATTATTAAAATAAAAAATAAAAATTCACAATTAGTTTGTTTGTGTTCTGAAATGTATGTACTACATCCACAGAATTCTATTAACTTTAGGGCATCTCTGGTTGGCTCCAGCATTGGGAGAGTTAAAGGCTTTGCCTTCAATTCATATTACAAACATCAGTATGTTTTATGTACAACTGACGAATTGTATTGATTTCATGTTTATAAGGCCGACACTTATCTGCATCAGTAGTCTAAATCTTTGGGTTAGGGAACATAAAAGAACCTGTCTGATATGGATAATAGATGGACTATGTGATATTGAAAATCTATTTTCTTAATTACCATTCTCCCTGCTGTGTTAATCTATATGGCATCTCTGGTTGCCTCCAGTGAAGAAAAGGTTCAATATTATGATTTAAAATTTGGCATTATTACGTCAATCCCGATATTGATCCGACTGTCTGAGAGTCAGATCTCCAGAGATCTCTGACAGTTCTGACATTGCTCAGTCGGAGGGTGCATTAATGCCATATTATGTCAAATATGTCGTAAAAGTCGTATTCATTTGCGGCACTTTAAAACAAGAATCAATATTTCTCATAAATCGGGGGTCTGTATATGAAGAATATTCATTTGCTAGATCATAACTCTGTGGATCGCATCTAAGATAGGGCAAGAAACGGTTTCCTTTTTGATTTATCTCAGAATGCATCCCTTTAACTTTAGTACAAGTGCATGGTTGGATGCAAATTAAATGTTGATGGACTGAGGCATCCTAATACTATGAGAATAAATGTACAGTTATTGCAATTGGTGTATATTTATGCTCATTATATGTTCATTGTTATCCTTCCATGACATTTAAGTTTACCATTCTCTAAAAGTACTGTTCAGCATTCTCAAAGATTTGTGTTTAACTACACACAATTGTCAGGGTTGTCTGAAATTTATTTGCATTCTCTTAAATTAACTTTCAATAAAATGTTTCAGTGTGTTTCAACATATTTCATTATATTTCAATATGTTTCAACATAGTTCAGCATATCTGAGTATATTTCAACATATTTCAGTATATTATAGTATATTATTCCATATATGTGGTGGATATCTACTGTGTATTAACGATACCATAATCAACAGTGTTGATTATGCCTTTTGTCGAACCTGATTGGTT
>JAVCKZ010087986.1:0-12001 GCA_034780755.1 Lepetodrilus elevatus
AAAAAAATTATTTTCGTCAACTAATTTAGGTGTACGAACTATTAGAGCGTACGAATAATTAGAGTAATTACGGTACTATGATTATACCATGTGAATATATTCAATACATTCCTGTATACATGCAAATCTCTGCTCTATTTTAGGAAGTACAATTTATAATAAATTTTATAATAAATAATAGTTCTTGTGTTTTACTGTTTACTTGTGCATGAGTCTGAAGGAAATTGCACATGTTGCTTTATTCTTAATTACATAACCCCATACACATTTACTCGGAATAGCTGTACAGAATATATGTACACAGGGTAAAGCACTGACCACATTTGACTTGTCAATGTCATGTCCTATTTGTCCTGACCACTTCAGTTCTGCCACGTGTATCTCTAACAACTCTCTATATCTTAACAACTCTCTATATCTAACAACTGTCTATCTCTATATCTAACAACTGGCTATATCTCTCTATATCTAACAACTCTCTATATCTAACAACTCTATAACTCTCTATATCTAACAACTGTCTATATCTCTCTATATCTAACAACTGTCTATATCTCTCTATATCTAACAACTGTCTATATCTCTCTTATATCTAACAACTGTCTATATCTAACAACTGTCTATATCTCTCTATATCTAACAATGGTATAAATCAGGTACACAGATGCCTGCGAGATTGACAAATCTGGCCGTCATTAAAAATACAGATTTCTTTCGTGGCAGTTTTCAGCAAAATTGGTGATCAATTTAGTTGTCAGGTATTCCAAGCAGACGTGGAACCTAAGGCATATACCATATGGAGTTGAGTCTTTTAATGGTGTCTGCAGAATTACATGAAAACGGAGCGACATTTCCAGCCGAGTTTCTGGCTAAAACAGGAAACAGAAGACTGGGCAGAGACCCAAGAACATCAGAGTTACTGCTGGGAGCAACCATGCAACAATGGATTCCTATAATGGACACCTGATGCTGCTGCGTAATAGAGTTTGGATGTTGATAATGATTGGGTGTTAAACCAATTTAGGAAATATCTATGTCAGACGCGACTTTTATCTGGATAGGATTTACTTCCAGAAAAGCTTCACTCTGCTGTTTCATACTTTCATTAGATATACGGTACATCAATTTTCAGATGTAAGGATGTCAGATATAGACACATGACTTATAAAGGATTATAGATTATCTTTCCCAAATTAAATAAATGTTAATAATAATAATAATACATGTAATGTGTGCATTTATATTGCACCAAATTCATGGTTATCAGCTGGTTATAATATGCTCTTTCCAAAACATTCCAAATGTCCTTCATTGTGTTGAATGCAAACTTGCAGATAGTATGCAAAACTGTCAATACAAGCACATTCCTCTGCAGATATTTCTCTAATCCTGGGACCCGTTGCTCAGAACAACTGTAGCGCTACGATAGTTCTAACTGGACTCCCACAACAATAGAAAGCGTTGACCTTAAAATAGTTGTAGCTACAATAGTTCTGAGTAACGGGTGCCCAGGTTGCAATTGCTTTTCATGAATTGACTCTTACCGACATTGTTGTTCACGAATTGACTGTTAGTAAGTGTGTTAGTTACTGTGATGTTATCCTATACCCAAATGACTCAATACTACCCATATTATGTTTTATCCCCAGTCAAGTTTGTGATGAATCTATAATTCAATAATCCATTATTGAGACTCGCACAGCTATTGACGACATGGCGCTTGGAATGACATCACTATGGCGCTTGGAATGATATCACTCTAGCTCCTAGAGTGTTAACGTGTGACATGGTCCAGATGGAGATGTCATCCATATTGAAAGATGCTTCTATACATACACTGTAGTACGCTGTAGGCAATCATTTAAAGCAGGCCACACTCTGCACGTCTGGATTACTGCAGGGCGTTTTCCTGTGTCAAGAACGATTCATTCCAGTCAGACACACCAGACTCTTGCATAACTAAGTGTTCCCCAATTGCCCAGAGTTGCCATGTTATATATTGCCCAGAGTTGCCATGTTATTGCCCAGAGTTGCCATGTTATTACACAGAGTTGCCATGTTATATATTTCCCAGAGTTGCCATGTTATTGCCCAGTGTTGCCATGTTATTGCCGAGAGGTGTATATTGCACCATGTTATATATTGCCCAGAGTTGCCATGTTATTGCCCAGAGTTGCCATGTTATATATTGCACCATGTTATATATTGCCCAGAGTTGCCATGTTATATATTGCCCAGAGTTGCCATGTTATATATTGCCCAGAGTTGCCATGTTATTGCCCAGTTGCCATGTTATTGAGATGTTAGAGAGCTTATAGTAGTGTTGTCACAGAAAAGCTTGTGCTAAAATTATATATATAGTTCATCAGACTAGTGATATTATAAATATAGTATTTAACCAATTAAGTTTACCAGTCATGTCAACATAATCCAAACGAAAAGATTTAAAATGTCCCAAGTTCCACAATAATTACATTTCAGCGCTACGTGTAGGTGTGTGTGGATTCACTCTCACTAAGCACTTTCTAGAAGGTCGTACATTTCATGCTGTTCAGGTAAGATGTTTATAATTGATCAATGGTCAACATATGTGAGGACGGGTATCTTCTCAGACTTACCAGTCCTCATGTCTGGCAGTGAAATTGCTGGAGTATACTTTGGCCGAGGAGCTATGACCGGCATATCAAGCTGTGATACGACTGTCGGAGCTTCTCGGCCTAGACTAAGCTGTGATTGGTCCTCAGTCAGATGGTTGAGAGATGGTCACACACCTGGCTCCAGGTCACCAGCTGACTGCTCAGATTGAGTGAATATGAAGTTTAACGTCGCTGCGGGAATCTTTCACCCATTTGCGACGAGACTGCTCAGATATTGAGATGATTATTTTATTGATAATTGATTATTTTATTGATAATTGATTATTTGGAAGGAAATAGATCACTGTATGTGGTGTAAGATCGTCAATTCTTTAGCTTTATATGATATCAATTTGGTGTTTGAGTCACTTTAACCTTTGGCTTGTTTGAAATATTGATGAAACGGTACGAGTTCCAACCAGTTTTCTTGTTTTCTTATTTAGCCTCCCCTGGATTCGTGATTCAAGAATAACATTATTCTAGCAGAGGGAAGATGACCCGGTAATGACAGTTTGGCTAACTTCCTTTTCTAAATACCACTGCAACAGATCTTGGTCATGAGCATTGACACATGAAATTGTGCGTTCTTTCGACGCATTCTGAAGCTGTGCAATCAGGCACCTTGTATCAACTCATCTCATTTTCATTGGAGAGAGAGAAAAAAACAGAAAGCATTTCTGGATTGAGGGACGTGTTTGTAACGGAAGTAAGGTGGATATTTTCATCATTTGAATTGTCGGGAATATTTAAAGTAAACTTGCTGTAAAAAAAAATGAAAAATGAGATGAATTGTTTTGGAAAGTACCTTATTGTCACTCTAGTTTATGACTTCACACCACCACATTTACCACTATCAGATGAATTTTATGAAGAATGGGACGTTGGAATAAAGACTATATATAATGAGGACGGATAAATTTTGTCATTGAATTCCAGAGACAGAAAATGAGTTTACAGGAAGGAATTACTACCTGTGACTATCAGACCTAATATACCGGTAGTGAGACTGCTACTAGCTGAACACTCTCCGGTCTCCACTCGGCAATATATTGCAAGTCTGAAATCCAATCGGTGATTTATTTAGCATAATTAGTATGATGACTACCGTAGACAATTGAGTGTCCACTATTCTCATCAGTTTCGGATACTTCATTTACTTGTCAATATAGAATGGACGTGCTGTGGTGAATAGAAGTGAGGTTTCCTACTCTGGGTAAGATGAGGATGCAATGTTTGGTGAAGATGAGGATGCATTATCTGGGGAAGATGAGGATGCAATGTTTGGTGAAAATGAGGATGCATTGTCTGGGGAAGATGAGGATGCAATGTCTGGTGAAGATGAGGATGCATTATCTGGGGAAGATGAGGATGCAATGTCTGGTGAAGATGAGGATGCATTATCTGGGGAAGATGAGGATGCATTATCTGGGGAAGATGAGGATGCATTATCTGGTGAAGATGAGGTTGCAATGTCTGGGGAAGATGAGGATGCATTGTCTGGGGAAGATGAGGATGCAATGTTTGTATACTATACATGTCTGCTCTAGCTGCACTGTGGCTTCACTATCTTGCCATAGCAGGAATCTTGCAGTTGTCTATCCTTGCACAGATTGCTGCGACATCACTTACGTATGTGTAGAAAACAGTAAACATCCACAATACACTCACCCTCTCCTTCGTGTAAACACTCACTGTACTGCTATAGTCACAAATGGGTGAGATTCCCGCAACAACGTTAAACTCCATATTCACTCACTGTATTGCTAAACTATTCCTCTCATATTCCTTAGCAGATTATAACCATCAGTATTTCATGAAAAGAATTGATCAATGAGTGATATTATTTTACATTAAATTTCACGTTTACATTAAACTGTTATAGTTAGGTTTCTTTTTCAATGGCAGTAAACATTTTATTTAATATAAATTTAGTGCTTGAAATGGTTATTCATGATGTTCATGTCAAAGATTTGACAGCTACCAACAATTTCATTAATGTTTCTTACAGAAGGGCCTAATCTATTGCAAGAATTTAATCAATTTAATCATTTTCATGTAATGTAACAAGATACCGTTAGTAAAAATCAATATTTCAAGGAATTTAATCAATTAAATCATTTTCATGTAATGTAACAAGATAGTAAAAATCAATATTTCAAAGACACACTTCTATGCATTAGACTTAGAGAAGAGCCTCAGATGCACATCATAGTGAGCTGCAATGTCTGTGTGTGTACATTATTACATGTGCAGGTATCATACTGTATCCATCAATACCAGTATATGTCCTTCATATCAACGAGGTAACGTCATTAATCTTCATCAAATGTTATTGTAATATAGACTTGTCATGTTAGATTGATTGACAACATAAGTAATAGTGTTATTTGTCTTGTAATACGACCGTGACATTTCCCTTAATATGTGTGGCAGCCATCATGGTGGTATAGAGGATATCTAAGTATCATTCAATGTCAGATCTCTAAGTCAGACATATTGGGCTGTTGATGGTGGAGGAGTGTTAGAATTACCATTAATTATAAATACAGTCTAATATCTTTGACATTACATGTTCTAATAGTACAGTCTAATGTCATTGACATTAGGGCTGAAACGGGTAGGAAATTTGGTACTCGAGTACTCATGTTCAATTACTCGAGTACTCGTCTGCAAGTGGCGAAGCGGCTTGCCCTCAGTTGTGAAGAAACCAAGCAAACTAAAGGGGTCCAGAGTGAGTGAGTGAACATGGAGTTTAACGTCGCTGCGGGAATCTTTCACCCATTTGCGATGAGGGGGTCCAGAGGCATACTATCCCGGACATTTTCAAAACTGAGGCGGCCAAATAAGCCATTTTATGACCTTTTCGGTAGTATTGAGCACCTATAACGTTTCCCCAAAGTAAACTAATTTTGTAATTAATTTTTTGTATAGACCTATTTGTCATCTATTGTTCATTACAAAGGGGAAATCGCTCTCGAGTACTAGAGTATCGATTTACTACTCGAGTAGTGCATGTATCCGACCCGTACTCGAGTACCCGGGTACCCGTTTCAGCCCTAATTGACATTATGCTTATTCAAGATTTTAACATGTTCTGAGACAATATAAGATTGGCTGCCACTCATTGGATTAGTCAGGACTGTTTAATATTCAGAAAATCGAGAAGAGTATGGAGACATCAGAGAACAGCCTGGTCCACACTTCACAACGGCATCGTTAATTTAGGCGTTCCTAACTGGATGACTCAGTTTATCACCTCATAAGTTAGATGTCAATTTACTTGTGACATTGTCGTGAAAAACTTGTTATGAGGTGATAGCTTTTAGGACTGGTTTAGGAGGTTGTCGTGAAATGGGGGGCAGAATTGGAGGTGATGCACAGCACAGGGAAGAGTGACTTCATAATATTACATTGATCCCCTCTTTGGTAGATTATCTCAGTAAATATTTTATGGAATTAAAAACAAACAAAAAATTAATTTCTTACCTAACCAAAATCAGACAAAGAGTGTTTGCATCATTAGTATAGCTATCACCAAATAGTTTTACTAGTATTTTCTGCAGAGGGGTGATGTCCATGTGTGAAGAAGTGCAATGCACGCACTTTTGTCAACATTGAGTCCATTCACTCTGCAGGCCATGAATTACGGAGAATGAATAGAACTGTCTGTCTGTCTGTCTGTCTACAAAGTTGGCTCCTTTATCTGAGTGGATCCTCACTGGCAGTCTATAGTTGATGACGACATTATTGAAGACTAGATCTGCAGTGGTCTTGTTGCAAGGATAAGTTTGGGCGTACCTGGTAATATGGTCAGTTAATAACCAATACATGCTGGTGCCCTCCCCTCGATGGTTCCAATGTTAGAAAAGCCGTACAGACTAACTCCAACAGTTGCAATGTCTGAATACTGACAAGAGGAGCTCTCACTTCCTCTCCAGACATCTGTCACATGACTAGGTGAATCTCCACATCAGTCGTTACACCAGGGGATCATTTCTCGAAGCTTTCATATCTACTACGAGGCCATAAGGACTTTCATAGTGATCTCTTATGCATGGGGATCATGCACTTACAAGAACACTATTATCTCGTAGTGGATATGAGCGCTTTGAGAAGTGATACTCCAACCAGTAGATATGGTCAGATCCCTACCCGGATGTCCTACATGGTCATGTAAACTTCAGAGTGCATCAGATCAACATCTTGAAGGCAATACCAATTGATGAACTTCTTCGTCATCTGTCTTAATAACTGTGTACAGAACTCCTCTCTGTGACTTGGAATGATTGTAAGACTTCAGTAGATACTGGTTCCTGTCCGGCTTGACTCTTGTCTCTAAATGGTCATTGCCGTCGTTCTGTTACAATGGCACCTAACGTGGGGCACCATTCTGTTACAATGGCACCCAACGTGGGGCACCATTCTGTTACAATGGCACCCAACGTGGGGCACCATTGAAACAGGGGATCATGCCGATCCTGGTATTTGAGCCTGAGTTGCTGGATTATAAGTAACACTCTACCGAATGAGCCCAAGCGGTAACCCCACTGGCCGAGACCAGTAGAAGCATCTTGTATCACACCTAGGTAGAATTGCATACCATACTAAATTAATAACGTGAGCCAAATCTAATTTTCTTTTTTTTTAAAGGACTATTTGTCAAGTTTAACCCTTTGAATGGGCTCTTGGGAGCTGTAGTGTATAGGAAGTATTTACACATGTATAAGCTGATTACTGGCATCTGCAAGTGTGCTGTTGATTGGTTAACCTCCCTGGAGGATGAATCATGACCTATTCTGTGTGCTGTCCCCAGGTGCCTCCAGCACAAGGTGGAGAGTTCATATCGACCAGGAGGTCCGTTTTGTGCCAGTTTTACATCAAAATGAATCAACTTTTTCTTGGAGAACATCGATCATCTCAACAATATATTGTATAATGTTTATTTAATAAAGGCACACAATCCCAGGTATAGATGCTAATTTTAAATCTATTTGGAGCTCAAATTTCAAAGTACATTCCATCCTTCTGATACCTCCAAAACTAAGTTCACTGCCCCACTGTAGAGACAAAGTACATGACCAGCTGCTCACACTGTTAACAATGTCAACTTGAATGGAACAAAGCTTATCTAAAATATGGGATATTTTTAGCTATGTGATTGGTTGCAGGGTTGTCCTGGAAAAAAAGTGGTAGATCCAGGTTTGGCTAGGTAAAAGTTATGACATTATTAACTCTCTCCCTGCTGAAGGTGACTTAAGTTGCCCAATCACATGTAGAAATAGAACACTTTAAATTTATTCAGCAGGGAGAAGGTTAATGACTGTAGCTGCATTGTAGCCACCCCTGACTAGTACATGATATAGACATTCAGCAAGAATATTTGCATACACATTTTCTTTCAAATGAAATCTCATACACCATTTGACCATTAGTCTCCGGTTATATGAGAAATTTCAGCTTGGAAAAATCTATACACCCTGGAAAGCACACTGGTAACTAACAATACCAGTAGTTTATTAGAATTACATTCCATTTCACATTCATTAATATTTGGACATAATCAGAAATGCCATACAATTTACCAAAGGTGATATCAACTGTTATTACTATACTGCACAAGATGTTATTATCGGGAATGACTCAGCATTTCACAGACTTCCACTCACCTCGTAAATATGTAAATAAACAAACTTCCAAACGTTGTTTTGGCAGGCCCAGTGGCCCAGTGGATTTCTGATGGTGGACCACCAGTGGCAGCCATGTTGGCCCAACGTCTTTAGAGCTGGGACAGCCAACGTTGGCCCACAATCGGAAACCAACTGTTGGGGCCATTGTTGACCATCGGTGTGCCAATGATGGCCCACTGTTTTTTTTTTAATGATGGCTCACCACGGTGGCAGTGACGTTTGCCCAACGTCAGAAACCACCAGTGTCCCAACGTTGGCCCAAACATTGATGTCCGACCTTGACGGTACTGACCAAGGAATCGGAGCATGCTGACCCTACCGTGGAGCGATGGCAACACGTCAACACTGAGGTGTTTATATTTTTTTTATCATCTCTCAAAGTCTTGGTATTATTTCTTTTGTATGTCAGTTTATATCACTGAACAATTGAACACTGTTAATGTTATGTGTTTTTGGTATACTGTAAATCATGAAATTAATGCGTCACTAATTTAATGCGACCTCTAGATTTTAGACGTAAATGCGACATTATTTTTCACATTAATTTCATGATTTACAGTAATTATCATAATCCAATCAGTTCACAGAAGTCATTATTATTTTCTACTAAGAAGATGACTTGTCACTTGTTTCAGTAACACGTTTTGTTATTTGATCATCAATTTACTGATTGTAAATTTTATTGTGATTTGTGTTTCAGTATTTCCATAATGTAATATTCATGATATTAGACTAGACCAAGTATATCAAGTAGAAGAAAAATCCATGGACACATGAATTTTTATTGATAGTTGATTGTTTCAGGATGTAAATAATAGCTTGTTGATTGGCCAGCCTTAAGCTGTATGTGATGGAATTCCAGACAAGATAAACATGGCCGTGGTTCTTCAACCCAAACATGGCCGTCTCTGAAGGACAGAATCCAGTATAATGTGGAAAAGAAAACAAGAGTTGATGTAACCTGACAAGAAAATGTAGGGTTTTTCTCTGCTCTAGTTGACAGAAGGAGCCGCTCCTCCTTTGAGAGTGTCCGTCCTGATTAGCACTTGCTCGCAGGGTACCGGGAGTACCAGAGTTCTGTCAAGGTTGTATTACTTGATACTTTGCAGAATAAAATCACCAACGCAGGCTGGCAGTAAATTTGCCTCTGGTAGGGAAAGCTGCTCAATAAAATGTCGTTTGGGAACTTTTCTTTCACATTGAATGTGGCTATTGAACTTCCAATTCAAGAATGTTTGAAATCCGCTCTGAGCCCATAAGGAGATTTCTGAGATTTCTTCATGTCTTATTATTAATAAGAAGTGTAAGAGTCAGTAATCTCTTAGGGGTTCAATTGTAGTCTTTGGGGGGAGAGAGAGAGAGAGAGAGGGAGCAGGAAAGAGAGAGAGGGGAGGGATGCACGAGAAAGAGAGAGGAGAGAGAGGGGCAAGAGAGAGAGAGAGAGATGAGAGAGAGGAGAGGAGAGAGGGAGGGATGCACGAGAGAGGGAAGAGATAGAGAGAGGGAGAGAGAGAGGAGGGCGAGAGAAAGAGAGGGAGGGGCGAGAGAGAGAGAGAGAGAGAGAGAGATGCGAGAGAGAGGAGAGGAGAGAGGGAGGGAGAGAGAAAGAGAGGGAGTGAGAGAGAGGGGAGAGAGGAGAGGGGAGAGAGGAGAGGAGAGTGGGAGAGAGAGAAAGTAAGTACAGCAACAGAAGGGTTCTGTCTTGTATTTGATGACACTGCACGGAGGACTAGCTGCTGAGACAAATCCTGAGCCAGCTATTGCATTTGATCGTATCGAACATGGGTCAGTGTAAAGCTCGTCACCATTGAAATGAATTTAAAGGAAGGAAATCTGTTGAGCAAATACGAGTGAGTGGCAGATATGCCAGCGATAGAGAGACTTTGTGCTGCCACCAACCCAGCCCTGACCAGTATGGATCCTGAGACGGACACGGCTGGGAATGGGATCTGGGTTCTGAGTTTTCTACGCTCCTTACAGTAAGTTTTCCAAATGCATGTGCTTGTTGATACCTCGCTGATGTTTGTACGACTTTCCAACTTCCAGCACATGGCCACTGGATCAATATGTGTGGCACTCTTCCAATCTTTGCCTCTTTTATTCTTCTGCGTGAATATGCTGCAGATGTTGGGTTCTGATTGGTGACAAGTAGTGCTGAAACTGGGGCGTATCATGTGACTGAGTGGTAAACAATAAACTGTCGTCTCCTGGAGTGTCTGCGTACATTGCACAACTGTCGCTCATCTGGCAGGTATTTCACCAATAATGTATACATTATGATGTATATGGATCAGTCACATGCAGTTTACCATGTGCACATTGTGTCACATTTGTCTCATTAATGCTATGAGCTATGAATGCTGTCTGTGAGAAATGTGAATAGTATATTATTATGTATATATGTATTCTATTAATATGCTCTTGGGTGGGAAATAGAGTTAATAAATTGACTTTGACATTTTACTTGACTGTATATGTGTATATTACCAGTATTATCAAGTTTGATAGTTTACAAGACAGACAAATGATATATTGCAAGATATTAAGTAATCAATGATATGTCACACTTGATTCACAGTATTTTACAAATTATTAACAAATTGAATGTATAACATGTGATATAAGATGCTCCTACTGGTCTCGGCCAGAATTTTGACTCATTCGGTAGAGCATTGGACTCACAATCCAGCAACTCGGGTTTGAATCCCAGGGTGATCGGCATGATCCTCTGTTACAATGGCGCCCAACGTGGGGCTCAAGTTGTTCCCAGTGAACTTCTCTCAGAATTGTTGGACTGAGAATTTCTAGCTCCCTGATGGCTCAGATCGAAGTAACTGGATTAGTAACTCGAGGACGAGTCACCATGTGGAGGGGAAGAATGTAGCTGGGTGTAATATAAAATGTTCCTACTGGTCTTGGCCAGATGGGGTTACCCCTTTGGTTCATTTGGTAGAGCGTTGGACTCGCAATCCAGCAACTCGGGTTCAAATACCAGGATGATCGGCATGATCCTCTGTTACACAGACTTTCATTTGAATATGAATGTAACGATTATTGTGTGTGGTCTGGCAGGTAATGTTAGAAACCCCCATTTGGTAATGTTACTAACAAACTATTAATGAAGATAAGACAACACTTATATGCTCCACCCCATGAAATCAATAGGACATTGGGATTTATTGAACTGGCATTTAAATGGTAAAAAATTCAGTTCCCATATGCTAAAATAAATGGTTCTTGACAGGTTACAAAATATATTATATTGGTCTGATCAAACACAGGTGATATATATATATTTCAGCTTGTCTTTACATGGGTGATTTATTTCACATTTGGATCTATATACCCGGTAGTTGGATGCTCTGAGAAATACTGTGACATCATGCTTCCAGTAGGCAACTTCTGCAGTTTTTGTTGCTTGACTTAGAATTTTATGTCGGTTTAAGGGGGATTCAATTCTGACTTGATACAGTATGTTATTGTCATGAATCTATAACCTATTTCATCACCGCCGGTTCTCAGACACTTTATCATGGAGTCAGTTCTGTCCGTACTCAGACACTTTGTCATGGTCACTTCTGTCCATACTCAGACACTTTGATGGTGTTCCATTGACAGTCTTGGACGCACATTCTGGACAGGGGGCTGCTCCTTTCTAGCTGTTCTGTCTGTCCGACG
>JAVCKZ010087997.1:0-12000 GCA_034780755.1 Lepetodrilus elevatus
TTTGTCCATTAAATCACATGACCTCAAATTGATCACATGATGTCACTAAATGTTGGAGAAATGTTGGGAAAATGTTGGAAAACTCATTTTCCCCTGTACACACTAGCAACATGTTCCCAACATTTTTCCAACATGGTGTTGTAACAACAAATGTTGGAAAAATGTTGGGAAAATGTGTCCAGTGTACACAGACCTTAAATAATCACATACTAGTATAGAATAATACAATTGCATACTATTTGGATGTATTCGGTGTTTAAAATAATGCTAAGTGAAAGAATCTTGAAAGTGACACTAAACCCCAATTTTCTTTTCTTTCTATAGCTACGTATATGTATATTATTATAATTGTGTTCCGTTATACAAATTAACATCTTTTTAATGTGTTTACAAACTGCAAGCTTACAATATATTTGATTTGTGTATACAATTTACGTATAGTATTGTCACTAGCATTATCTTGCATGCCCATGCTGCACGCTTTTCACGAGGGCCTACATGCACACTTTACACGCTTTCGTGTTGCACGTGTTTTACGAGCTCTAGTGGACACGATTATTCGCAAATAGTGTACACTTCACTGTAGATTATTGAAATAATCGACGGCTTTCGAAATAGCCGAGGGCTAGATTATTTGATAAGGTGCAAGTAAATTCGTTTTAAGTTAAATATAATTAGCGTTTTTTCATACATTGGTGTTTTTGATTTCTTATTACAATTATATCTGACACGTTTGTAAGTAACCTGTGTGCCGATACTTAATAAATATTTGTGTTTGTTTGCAGCCATCAAGTAGAAACACAGCTAGAACATCACAAAACTATCAAAGTGAAGGGCCTATATGATGCCGAGAATGAGTTTGTATTGTATGTAACTTATACGAGATCTGTTCTGGGCCAGTACAAATGTACACAGTTTTAGAACAACCAGCATCAGCCCTGGCAGTTCTCACAGATTTCATTGACCGACTCCACAATCCCACAGGCTATTTTACAATGTTTGTGATTTAGTTAAAGCCTGGGCCACACTGTCAAGGATCGGGACCCCAGATTAGCCATGGATGCGATCTGGTATCATTCAGGGATAGAAGTTCCCACTCGCCCGGCGGCCCGATCCATTTCTCCTAATGTTAAAGGTATCCTATGGGCGAGTAGAAATTTCATGTTTCGTTATTTATATAATTATTCGGTCGAGTATGATTTAAAGTTATGTTCTAACCCTGATCATTCGTAGTAATCCGTAGTTATCAGTAGGTGTCTGTGATTACATCCATGATCACTGGTCGTAGTACTTGTACTTGGACACCCGTTGTACATCCTTACTGATCCATAGAAAAACGTAATAATACGCTCTAATCCTAAAACAAACCGTACTTAATCATAGCACTCCGTACTAGGTACACATCGATCAGTTTTAGTCAGTACTAAAATCGCAGCAAACCATTGTTATCCATTGTTATCCGCCGTGCATATCTCGTAACACGTGACACTCGTAGTTAAAAACTGGTGCATCACGACTATCCGGGATCATTCATCAGTTTTTCATTTGTCGTGGCTCTGGCGAGATGATTCTTGACAGCGTGACCCAGGCTTGATGTTTTGTAATAAAACTGACCCTCAAGTTTGTCCATGAGTTAAGCAATCAAACACACAATAGCATTGATCCAGAACATTCCTGTTAGTATTTTGTCCATGCACGTGGCTTCATGATATCATTTATACCTGAATACAAAGTTGTCAGAAGCTGGCTCTACTTAAGCTATTGACAACATTGTTTGCTGGGCATTTACCACATGGCTAATCAAATTATGCCCTACCTTATAATGTTGCTGTATTCTGTGAGGCTGGGGGGCTGACAGCTCGCGATAGGTTTACACACGGCTAGATTGAGGATTATGATGTACTTATGGCTTCAATGACCTTTAGCTGGAGAATTCTGAGATGTTTATGATTTCATTGATCTTTAATTGGACGAAGAGAATGTGGATGATGAGGCCAACACAGTGACTATATATGTAATTATTGCTCATATGTAATATGTATATCCTCGTTTCCACGCATCAAATGCCTCGACAATCCATACAACTTTAAATGAATTCTTCATTCTGCTCATCAATGTTTTATACCATAATTGCACACCTTGCATGGTTACTCAAAGTGACATCACATATATTAACTTTTTTTGCATCATGTGTTTTGCACGTTTACAATAACATTATGCATAAGCTGAAACAAACAAGGAACAGCCGATTTATCAATAAATGATTTTTTGGGAAATTTAATCATTATTCATAGTGTAATATCAGCACTTCTTTGTTTTCTATAAATGGAAGATTCTCTTCGAGTCCCTTTTCATGAACGGAGAAGAGTGACTCCATATTTATCTTGTCACCTTGCATACATATACCTCCATAGTATAGCAATTTACTATTTGATTAATCACAAATAGACCATCCAGTTTGTAACACATTATTTATGAATGTATATCGATTGGGGCAGGTGGTAGCAGTGGTAGAACGTTTGGACTGGAGCTAAAGGTACCAAGTTCAAATCCTGTCTCGGGGCAGGTAGTAGCAGTGGTAGAACGTTTGGACTGGAGCCAAGGGTACCAAGTTCAAATCTTGTCTCGGGTACCTGGCATCAATGTTCGTGAAAGTTACCTTTCTGACGTGATCATGATAGGATGTGTTGTCTGTAGAGTGGCAATGCAGTTATCATCCTTGGTCTGTCAGTACCAGCCGGTGCTCACAGGTTTACTGCATCATTCAGCACTATGAATGTTTTGAGATTCCTCTTGCCCTAAACTGACAAGTCGTGATATAAGTGAAATAATCTTGAAAGCGACTATAAACCCCAAAACTAAACAAAAATACAAAGGTATCAGTATTAGTTCTATCACATCTCTCTAGTTGGCTACATGGTATGTCTACATGGTATGTTTTTGTCTTGCTAATGCATATCATTGTCCCACTTAATTTTCTGTACATATTTTGTAAATTTTATATTTGATACTATAGCCAATTTGTGTCAAAACAATACTGAATCTCTAATTGTAAATATTCTATTTATTGCTAATACACCAGAGGGAGATTTCTTGAAATTAGTTATTTTGAATTTGACTATTGCCAATGTAATTGGTGACTATGGAAATGCCATTAACCTCCTCACTACTGTGGGCATGTCAATATGCCCCAAACACATGCAAACTGGAACAATTCAGCATGGAGAAGCACAGTTTGAAATCTACTCCATTTCATGTTAGCAATTCTATATTGTACCCTTTTGTCCCTCAGATTTTAAAACCAAAATATGGATACGAGTTTGATAATAATGGTCATGAACATCCTAGTTATTAATGTAATCATGGTAATATTCATAGTTTAGAGATAATTTATGATTCATAGGTGGACACAAATTGACATGTTCTAGTCTTGTTTGTCTGTCTTGTATACCATTGTGCCATATAATATAACTCTCTATATATTTTATCATAAGATGGGAATTTAGCTATTAAACTATGTACATGTAAATAATGACTGCTTTCACTGCTCTTACCGTAATTAGTTCAAGGTCTCATGAACTTAACAGAACTCCCCCAAAATACTTTGTAATTATTATTGATAACTGGACAATAAAAAATCTTCTGATATCAAGCGAATG
Organism: Lepetodrilus elevatus; assembly: GCA_034780755.1. Classification (NCBI taxonomy): domain Eukaryota; kingdom Metazoa; phylum Mollusca; class Gastropoda; order Lepetellida; family Lepetodrilidae; genus Lepetodrilus; species Lepetodrilus elevatus. The sequence continues at coordinate 3,660 of JAVCKZ010087997.1, forward strand.
ATGAACCCATGTTGTGTGTATGTAGCCGGGTGTGATATAAAATGCTCCTCCTGGTTTCGCCCAGCGGGGTTACCCCTTGGTGGGTGTTGTGTGTGCGTATGTTGGATGTACGTTGTAGTGATCATGCTCTACTAACAATGTTCACAAACTACACGCATTCACTTGATTTGTACTCTCGCCGTCGTGGAACATACTCTCACAACCTTCACAGCGGCTAGCATTATCTACACATTCTGGTAATATGAGTTTCTTGTATGTCAAGAAAAGTTATATATTGAAGCTCACTCTATTGTCCGAATCGTTATATCTATTTTCCTACTTAGGTAAGTAATTATATATATACTTCACATAGACAATATAATAATCAACGTAAACTCACCAACAATAAATACATTTTATTGCTATGAGTATAATTCATTTGAAATAATTGGTATTATGATTTTTGCTAAATAATTAATATACAATATTTAAAATTAAAGGCACATAAGAGTTCATCTTAACATGTTTAATATATGTTATATGTGACAAAGTAGAAATATCTAGGTTCCTGATTAGTATTCCAACAAACTAGAAAATAATACTTCTCCAATAAAAAAGATAATACACTGTATATTTCAAAAAAAATCCTGTCCTTGATTCAATATATAGTTTCATAGCTCAATCTAAAAGACATAAGGAAAGGTATCTTTGTTAGTGGCAACTTCATTTATGTCCAAGATTTATTATATAACTTTTAATATATCAATATACATGACAATCGCATTGATTTCTGATGTGTTTTATTCAATATTTTAACAGATCCACTTACAAATATGAAATATCTACGCGGTAGATATCAGATAACATGCAAATATATATATATATATTTTTTTATATATATTACTCTGATATCTAAAAACTGGAAAATACTTGCCTATATATATAGTTACATCTCTGAAAGCAGTACCGGTAGATAACATTTCATGAAACGTCCAATATAATAAGTCATTCCTTTACTTTCATAAACTATACTATACATTGTAGCAAATAAAATACAAACGGGTCTTCCTACACTGGGTGTTGTTTTTCAAGGCTCTTAATGCACTATGAGACAATAGCGCTCTCGTAAGTGCACACTCCCCATGTATAAAGGCGGCTCTCCACGTGCGACTTTTCTTGCTCTAGTTCACTGTCCGACAGCGATTTTACACTGCGATTTACACATGGACTACAGCTTGCTAGTACGGTAACTATCTGAAATCTGAATGTCATGAGAAAATGTTCTATCGACAGTAACTGACAGAAATATGTCGACATTTACTCTCACGTGGAGAGCCGCTACGTGTGAGAGATAGTGATCGCCACAAGACTCCTTATGTTCTCCGTAGTAGACGTAAGAGCTTTGAGAAACGGTACCCTGGACAACAAGGGAAGAGAGGGACTACGAGATTATGGAAGGCACATGGACATACTGCAGCTGTAAAACATAAAGCATGTATAATATAGTAATACAATTTCAATATACACATTCTGTGGCTCAAATTACACATTTAGTGTATTCATATTGGCTTGAACAATATACATCAATATGCTAGTAATTTAAATATACTGAACAAAGATGAATATAGTTCATGTACTAAACAAAAGTAGAAACTTCACATTCCTAAAATAGTGTTCATATAGCCAGTACAAGGGCATGATATCAAATATAGAAAACGAACGTAAACATTTCTTACAACTCGCATGCCATTTCTCAATGTTCTGGGTCGTCAATAAACAATAAAGAAAATATGTAAATATTCTACAAAAATAATAGTCTTGTACCTCAAATTCAATGGTTCCCATGAAATATTTGAAACGGTAGATGTAGTAACAAATATAATTATATGAAATTATTTCTGTATTCATTTCCATGTACTGTATGTTGATAAATATGAGTGCCATGCCGATTTACCTCCCCTTCCCAACTAGACAACCTGCACTTTTAGTATTTGTTTTTGAAATCATGCAATACCGGCACTTAACATTAGAAACCAATAGAGGAACAATTATCTGGTGCATTTTTAAAATGTAGTGTCATCAAATTTCAATATAATAACTGCACTTCCATTGAATAACATCTCTAGCAAAATTGGTTGTCTTAGTTTCGTTACTATTACCGGTATAAAACATTGCATACACACGCAATATAGCAAGCTGCCTAACTAACATACATAACTAACCTTGTATTACAAAAGCAAATTATCTACCTAATATTATGCATCTATCTCGTCTTGTTTTGTGGCAAGAATGTTGTTGACATCAGAATCGACCACAACAGTCTCTCGTCTATTCCAGATGTATACAGATGTTACACACATACGGTACTATTCTTAATAAGTTGAGCAACATGTTCTAGCAACATGTTTAACAACTGGGTATGACAGTATGGATAATGACAGATCGTCCTGATTTCTCAAAAAAATCAACAACTTGCAACTTGGCTGAAAATGTTAATACAATTTATAAATTAACTTTTCCTGAGATGTAGTTTTCTGTTAATGAAAAATAACAATTATTGACATATTTTTAAGTGATAGTAGTATTTGTTTTGAGAAATCGGTCACAGATGTATATATGTCTCCTGTCAACTGTCAACAAACTACTGTATACATGTAATAAGACGACAGCACTGGACATCCACTGTGTACGAATATCATCTAGGACAAAGTTTTATTATAGGACATTAACACATTACAGGATATTATAATGGGTCAGAATGTGGCATAAAATATACAGGATAGGACACATTGATATGAACAATGCATTTAAAGATTTGGGTTATTGGAATATGTTAGCAGTGAGAATGCTGCCAATATGGTCGTTATGGGGGTGATTGACTTGTTGTTGTTACTACTATTATATACTGTTATATATTGTTAATTTCTTAGCTACTTCATCAATACTAGTATAGGGAACTTATTTTAACACTCCCAAGTCTAAAATCTAATGATATTTAAAGCTAACAAATAATAACATGTTCTTAACCCTCTCCATGCTGAAGGCAAGCAGAGATGCCCTAAAGAGGTGTAGCAGTGCTTAATCCAGCAGGCAGAGGGTTAAGATGATGAATTCACAGTAACAGGAGGTATTGAGAATAGTGGCAGTGAAGGTAGTATGAATGAACATACCAAATGCTGCTTTTTGTACTAGCTCCAGATTCTTCTAGCCTTTCCTGCTGACCATAAGATACAGTGTACGAAATTACCACTGGCCCACTGGCCCGGCCATTTCTCCCAATGCTACAGGTATCCTACGGACCAGTAGAAATTCATGTTTTTTGTAAACATTTGTTATTTCTATCATTATTCGGGCCAGTAAGTTCCCAGCGGTAATTTCGAACACTGATACAATACTTTATATTGGTATGGTCAGAGGTGAAGGCTAGAGGAATCTCCAGCTACTTTCTATATACCGTATACACAGTCCAACAAAAATCGCACACAAAGCACCAAGCACATGACAAACATATTGGAGGGAGGAAAGTATAATGTTGGCAAAGCTTAATAAAAGCAGTTGGAAGACACTTGCTAATGCTGCATTCACAATGTCTGCCAAACATGCCATGATGTAATCAAACAATGGTAAAATATGACCTGAACATTTGAGCTAATCTTGAAAACAATTTATATGATCTATGGTATAATCCAAAATAAATCTTAATTAAATATATTTCCAATGTTTGCTATCTTTAATATATTTGATTTATTTGATTGGTAAGACATGGAAGAGCTGTGATTACATGGAATAGCTAAATTACTATAGACTTAGGAGGGGCTGCTCCTTTCTAGATGTGCTGTGTACTTTCTGTCCGACGCATTCTCAGTTACACTGTGCAGTGTTGATCCTTGGTAACTGCGCATGCGTTGGACAGGAAGTACAGACAGAACAGCTAGAAAGGAGCAGGGCATTAATCTGTGAACCTTACATCCAGCCTAGTGCACGAGCACAGAGGACAACTGTCACCTGACTTCTAGAATAGCTGTAGCTCACACTCAGGGGCTGCTCCTTTCTAGCTGTTCTGACTGTACTTTCTGTCCGACGCAGGCGCATTTACCAAGGATCAACACCGCACAGTGTATCTGCGCATGCATCGGACAGAAAGTACAAACAGAACAGCTAGAAAGGAGCATCCTCTCGCTGTACAGTTATACATGCTGATGTTTCATACCTCAATCTGCAAACATCCAGTGCGAATGCATTTTAATATTAAATTGTAACGGTTTGAGCATTGACAAGTCTTTCCCGATGACTGCTACCGTACATAACCTCGTCACCCGCTCTCATGTCCCTCCTGTTCTCAGTATCCTTGGTGATGATCAGTATTTTCTGTCTCCAGCTTTTTAATCATTTATTTTAATAATGAAAAGTATGGCCTCAATAACTAGCTCGATCAACATCAATACAGAAATATATTCCCAACATAAAATAGACATGCATGTTATTAATTACAAATTATCATGTAAGATTGGATACATTGTTAACATGTAAAGCGACATACAAAATATAATAATAAAATGTATCTACCATATGTAACTCACATTGTAGATACATGTCTTGGTTTGTTATCTAAAATGTGATTAATATTTTGCAGGAATTTAAGCAACATTAAGCTACAAAGAAACAAGAATGATTATGAATCCTGTAAACAAGTATCAGTCCAACAATATACAAGTATCAGTCCAACAATATACAAGTATCAGTCCAACAATATACAAGTATCAGTCCAACAATAGTCATGTAAGCTGTTGCTATGTTCGCTCAATCACAGTAATAAATATTTTAATTTCAGTCATAACTTAACGGAAAATGTTGCATGATTCCATTTCTTCGGTTACGGCCATTTACTATAAACAATCTGAAACGTAGACATAACTTGGCTTTATATAATAGTATATTGAAATTAACCCTCACCATGCTGGAGGCAACCAGGGATGCCCTAAAGAGCCTTTTCTGCGCCTAATCCAGCAGGGAGAGGGTTAACTACCGGTAGACAGTGTCTTGCCAGTGTAATCACCCTACAGATTACATGATTGTCTCACGTTTGTTTTTAGCGGTATAGGTATCTCCATTTCTTAAGGCATGAGTATGTCCAAATGTCTAGCAACTCTATGTGGCATGCTGCTCTACTGTACAGGTCCACAGGTCACAGGTCACAGGTCTCCTGTGCTGCTCTGACGATGCTGAAGATCTAGCGGCAGGTTTATTTAGCCTTGCGTATAATGGGTTCTCGCACGTCACCCTCGGAGTCGTCTTTAATTCGGGACATCTTGACACAGGAAGAAGTTTCTGGAGGTTTATACAACCTTAAGGCGAGTAGCAGGAATACTCCAGAGAATATACACGTCCCAATCATCAACAAGAAGAGATTCCTGGCCATGGAGTAACTATCGTACACCCAGCAGGACAGGCGGCTGTCACACTTCTCTCTCCACACCACACACGACTCGTCCAGGAGACGCCCGTACAACACGGGGCCCGGCACAGTACCTGTATGTGTGCCAAATACAAGGAAATTAAAGGAAATACAAGGAAATTAAAGGAAAATATTATAGAAAACCATAGTAAATTCTATCTTTACATATTTCTTCCTAAAAATAAAATTGTTATCAATGTATTGTTTTTTACAAACAAATTCATTTTGCTCACCTGTATATGTACCAAATACAAGGAAATTAAAGAAAAATATAGAAAATCATAGTAAATTCTATCTTTACACATTTCTGACTAAAAATAAAATTGTTATTAATGTATTGTACAAACAAATTCATTTTGCTCACCTAACAAGCGTACGAAAAGCAGTTTGACTCCCTGTGCAAACGTTTTGTATTCTTCGGGAACACACCTGTCGGGAGAATGGGAGAACAAATTATATGAATTAGTTGTAGAAGTACAATGTGAAATTCCAAATTTACAATATTTAAATCATGGCTCACTATTTACCAGCTGGTCTTTATATACTGTACCCCAAATCCATATAATGTCTGGATAATGATAGCTTGGCACAGTATATGACATATAAAGCATGGCTGAGGGCATATAAAGCCCAGTGCAAGTGGAACAAACTTTCACTTGAAGACGTGTTTATATTATTTTCTAATAGAAAGTTAAAACAAGACCACCACATAGCATTCAGACTCACATCTGGAACAAATATTTTTTTGGGCAATTACTGGCCAAATATTCAAATATATCTAATATGAAAGCAGTCCAATAATACCCAGTTAATGTGTATTACAGGGGGTATTGGGAATGTGGGTTTCACAGAGAGGGTTTCAGTGTAATGAGATTATTACCTGAGCTGCACGGAGTCTCCAGGGGCTAGTGGGATGAACACAAAGAAGATGAGCACAAACATGGCTGCCAGGAAGACGTAGAGGGCTGGACACGAATGCCTGCATCCGGAACCAGTCACCTGCACGCTGGAGTTGGCAAACGCTGGTGCCGTCACGCACGAACAGCTACTGTAGTTCTGTAATATATGACATTAGTTGTACATCTTGACATCTCTTGTAATTTATAATGCCACTAAAAAAAATTTCTGAGTCTGTTTCAATATACATGTCACCTGTGTAGATTTCAGAACATAATTATTATTGTTGTTTTTGTTGTATTATTATTATTATCATCATCTTCATCATTATCATCATTATGATAAATACAATAATTAGCATGATTATTATTATTGTTACTACTACTAATATTATGTTACCCCATGTCCGAGGTCATTGACACAGCCGGCGTGACAGGGTGTGAAGTACATGGTTCCTGATGTATCACACACAGGTTCTAGCACGTCGGTACTACAGCGGCAGTAGGCGTTACACTCCACGTTCAGCGCCACCGTGTACGGCGTGTGGTTAAACCTGAAACACCACATCACAAAGGTCCCGAGTTCAAATCCTGCCTCAGAGACATGGCATCAATGTTCATGAACATCCTAATTTCTAATCTTTAGAATACAGTCGTTTTTCAAATAATTTGTTTGTCTTATTTCATTTTATTTATTGAATCCTTCAATTATTTACCATTTTATTTGGTATTTTAATTTGGCTGTCCCTAATTATATGAACACTGATCATTTTCAATTTTCCGATTTTCCTAATAATTCGAACACCTACTAATTTAATTATTTTCCCCTGTTCGAATTATTAGAGTAATTACGGTAGTTGAGCTTACCCAGGATACGCAGCATCGATTCCTGCTATTATCTCCTTGTCACACTTTAGCCACAGTACACAGCTGGACACCAGCGCCCCGAACACGCCCACCAGACACACCTTCATGGTGCCCCGCACGTCCAGCTTCAACTTGCGGGTAATAATTCCTCCAACGAATTGTCCCGCAGCTGCACTAGGTACGACCGCGATACCTGGATGAAGATAACTGTTGTTACTTTTGTACATACTAGTATATAATGCAAAGTAGAAAATGGGTAATAAATTAATTTTAAAAGTTAGACAAGGTTTACAATCGATTATTTACATAAAAAGATGGTTGTTAGATTTTTTATATTGTCCAACACCACCCAACTTGGTATTGCTGTTATCATTGCAACACTAAGATTTTAAATGTGTTTGGATGAAGAAAAATCAAACTAACACATGTTCCGTGCTAATCTTTCAATGAAAATATACAAAAATCATTAAAATCGAAAAACAATTGCCACGAAACATCTTTGACAAGAACTAACCCATTACCCAACTAGCTAAACATCGCCATATGAGGGTTTTATTTGTAAGTCCATTACTACCGTATACCTGTCAACATGGCTGCAAGGGATGCAGATATCTTGTACTCGTTCTCAATGAACTTGGGCAGGAAGGTGGCACTGCCAGCGATGACCAGACCCTCCATCAGCATGCTGAGTGTCATGAAGGTGAACACAGGGTTTGTCAGGAGGTTGTACAGCACCCGCAGCAGGTCAGTCAGCGTTCCCTTGTCATCTACCCTGGCCGACATCTGTTTGGAGCCCGTGTGAGCCTGAGACATCCGTGTAGCGCTGATGTACCTAGCACCTGTAGTCACAGAGCAGTATGTTTGTACTCTCTCATCTCTCTCTCCCCTTTCTCCTCTCTCTCCCTATCTCTCTCTCCCCTTTCTCCTCCCTCCCTCTCCCTCTCTCTCTCCCCTTTCTCCTCCCTCTCCCTCCCTCTCCCCCTCTCTCTCTCTCTCTCTCCCCTTTCTCCTCCCTCTCCCTCCCTCTCTCTCTCTCCCCTTTCTCCTCCCTCTCTCCCTCCCCTTTCTCCTCTCTCTCTCTCTCTCTCTCCCTCTCCCTCTCTCTCCCCTTTCTCCTCTCTCTCTCCCCTTTCTCCTCCCTATC
>JAVCKZ010088008.1:0-12000 GCA_034780755.1 Lepetodrilus elevatus
TACTGACAAGACCAAGGATGATAACTGCATTGCCACTCTACAGTCAGTGCATCCTATCAATATCGCGTCAGAAAGGAAACTTTCACGAACATTGATGCCGGACCCCCGGGGCGGGATTTGAACCTGGAACCTTTGGCAGTTCTTTGTTACTTTACGGTATTTTGCTCATTATTAAAGTATATACAAAGGAGAGGATTTAGTAAATTTGACATTTTTTGTCCAATCCTTTTCTGTCGACACTGCACTAAAATTGTATTACAGATTTAGTGAGTGTGTGATTATGGAGTTAAACGTCGCTGCGGATATATTTCACCCATTTACTAGAAAGATTTAGTCCAACCATGACCACACAAAGATGTCCCTAAAGCAGTGGTGAAATAAATCTCATTTACTCTGTCTGTTCTTGATGGACGAGAGATCTTCGTCGATGGGTTGGTTGGTACTCTTGGTGAAGGCTTCGGCCGTTGAGCAGTAACCGTGATGGACTAGGTACGTGGATACGATCCTGAAACAGCACCAACATTGCACTCTTACATGTCATTCTAACTGTCGCCCTTCAATAGGGAAACAATTCAACAAAGCAAAGTGGTCGAGTGATATTTATTTTGTTATTACATGTATCAATTTTTGTTTACAGAGGCATTCAACAATGTAATGACATTTCTGCCAAGATAACAAAGATTATTATTATTATTATTAGTAGTATTATTATTATTATTATTATTATTATTATTATTATCATTAGCAATTATTATTAAAATATGGTTTAGAGCCACTTCAAGGAGTTGTTATTGTTATTGTTATTATTATTATTATTATTATTATTGTTATTATTATTACTTTTGTTGTTATTATTGTTATTATTATTATTATTATTATTAAAATGTGGCTTTGAGACACTTCAAGGAGTTGTCCTTACAAGCCAACACACTAACGTGGACAAGTTTGTTTGTTTACCTGTGAATGGCTGTGGACCACTCGCCACGTCTGTCAGAAACAGGGAACCTGGAGATTGTCAGCCCGGTCTTCATCCTCCACTCCTGCAACATGGAAAAGTATCACTCAATGTATGCCAGACCTCAAACCACGCCCACTGCCAATAAAATCGACCCCTGGACAAAATAATCAGCAAATTTCCTCAAATCTGCAGAGAGGTGCCACGTAATAGACATAATTTCTATGCTGGCCGAATTGTTCTACTCATTCTTCCCTATGAATGAAAGAATCCAAGATTACTTGAACTGATAGCAAGATGTTTTCTTACATATTTAAAGATTATCTTATTAATTGAGTGAGTGAGTGAGTGAGTAGGTGATGAATCTTACTAATTAATGAATAAATTAATAATAAAATATTATGTGAGAGATTGTGTGGAAACAAAACTAATTCTTTTCCAATGTTCATGAAATGCCAACTCACAATGTTCTATTTCAACATTACATATGCTATGTATAACATCAATAGTCAAAATGTTCACATTTTTCAGATTTGAGTTTCAGGACTACCATAATACAATGGAAACTCTGACTCGTCCTGTTGTACTGCCCACATACCTTCATGTAGTCTTCAATGTCGAACACAAACGGACTCTGTCCAAAGTTGGCCTCCACTACCTCTCCTGGTGTTTGTAGTCCGACCGTCGGGTACAACTTAGGCTGGAAACACGGAAAGCAACACCACATATTAGCCAGATTGCTAGCTATTGACAGAAGCTACGAACATTCTGAATCGTCAGTACTGTAAATAATTAAATTAATGCGAGTAGAATATTAATGCGAAAAATGCGACCACCGTATTGTCGCATTTAATTTCTGCGCATTAAAGGTAAGAACCGGGCGAAAAAATGTATGGAGATGACTGTTTGCGTTTTATTGGTGTTGCATTTATGTCTAAAACATAGAGGTCGCATTAAATTAATGACGCATTAATTTTGTGATTTATAGTGTTCATAACAATAGCATAGTAGGCCTAACAAAGCAAAAACAATTATTTTTAAATCTTAAATCTTTATATTGTTTTTACGTTTCCGTAAATTTCCATCACTGGTTCTAGCATGCATACATGATTTTGCAAATAAGTTACACATTTATCCACTAAATTTTCAAATTAAACTTTCAGCAAAGTGCATTAATAACCTTGTGTGCATGTCTAGATAAATGCCATATAAAAGTAAATAATTACTATGGATTTGTTAACCATACGACACACTAGACGCTAATGCTGAAAGAATGGCATTGTGTCTGTTCTGTAATCTGTAATAGACTGCTAGTGTCTGGGATTGTTACATCATATAGACATTATACTTACTGGTAGGTCACTGCAAGCCACACCTGAAACATACAAGTTTGAACACATGAAACATATGTAACACATGAAACACATGTAACACATGAAACATACTGGTTAGAACACATGAATTAGATATGTGTTGTTGTTAATGATGCAGCTACACTTGAGTATTAAAAGGATTGGTTATAACCAAGAAATTAATTATTTTTTAAAAATATCATCCATACAGTTACCATAAGATCATCAAGATGTCTCCCACATATTTATTCCCACATTGTAGCACCATGAGCAAGTATGCAGTATGCATGTATTATTATTATTATTATTATTATTATTATTATTATTATTATATATTATATATTATTATTATTATTATTATTATTATTATTATTATTATTATTATTATTATTATTGACTGTTTTGTTTTATTGAAGCACTTGATAGTTGATGGTTCTTTTACTTCTTAAATACGGTTGTGGAAGTTGGGGTAGGTTGGGGTAATCCACATGAATGTTTACAATTCCACTGTAAAATATGTCTAATTTATTCTTAGATTGTTTCTAATTCTCAATAAATTAGGAAATTGATATTTAATGTCCATAATAAATAAATAGTTGTTTGGTATCCGAAATGAGATTAGAACCACCCTCAGCGGGCATCTTCTGCATAAAGTACCACTATAGGTTCAATTCACTTTAGAGTTCTCTCCCTTGGATGTGTCAAACTCTTGTCAAAATTTGTTTTGGGCGCGGTCTTACGGCATAAAGTACTCTAAAAAACAAACTTAGGTATGGAAATCGACGTGGATTACAACCAATAAGGTATCGGGTTGATGTTACTAGTATAAAACATAATCAAAATGAAGCTAGAAGTCTTCGACATCGTCTTCTTCGAAAATGACCGCGGTGTGTTTGCTTCCGGTGAATGTATGCGAGGGGAAGTAAGATTGAAACTCTCGCAGCCGATGAAAATGCGGAGTCTGAACATCTCCTTCGAGGGCAAAGGCAAGTCTCACTGGGAGGTGAAGCACGGAAGAAGTAAGACGGACTACCGAGCTAACGAGGCGTACATCAACCACTCTGTACGACTGTTTGGCGCAGACTCTGGTCAGACGACAGAACACCCACAGGGATTCCACAAGTACCCATTTACCTTGACATTAGCTCCAACCTTGCCATCTTCCTTCGAAGGTAAACGCGGTTACGTGCGCTACAACTGCATGGCCACAATCGACCGACCGTGGAAATTCGACGAACACGCGAAACGTCTCTTCACGGTGATCAAACATCTCGATCTGAACTTGGTGGCAGCAGCTTCCATTCCTGTGTACACAGAGCAGGAGCAGACGGTCGACTCGTGCTGCTCCTCTGGGAAAGTCACAGGAAATCTCCTGATCGGGAAAACGGGGTATGTCCCTGGCGAGTCCATCGCCTACACGATTGACGTTGACAATCAGAGCAGTACTAACGTGGACAAGATCGAGCTGGAACTGAGGCAAGTGTCCACGTACACGGGATATTCCGACAGTCTATTCTCGTCGGGAAATCCCAAGCAGCACGTGAAAGTTGAGGAGTTCATGCTCCACAGCCAGGCTTGTCACATCAAGAAGAACGTGCGCGAGCACGTGCAGAAGCATTCCGTCATTCCAGCTCTTCCGCCTTCCGGACTCGACGGATGCGGAATAATTGACATCCAGTATACGGTCGTCCTGAAAGTGCACATCGGATGGAGCACGTTGACAATCGAGCGTGGGATCATCATTGGAACGATACCTCTGCATCAACCGATGCCCGTTATGGCTCCCATGCCGATGGGGCTCGAAGGAACGGCGCCACCATTTGCGATTCAACCACCACCGTATTCAGAGCCGCCACCATCGTACGAGGAAAGCGTGTTCGGCCGCACCAACACGCGGGAAGAGGGGGATCTTGCACACACCACGGGACAGGATGCGATGTGGGCGCCGTCGTATCCGTATTACACGCTGAACCCAACAAATGTTCCGGCTCTGCCTACTGCTGAGCCAACTGCACCACCATACGAGGCCATTCAACGCATATGATATGGCCACCTGCCATTCAACATACATTATGTTGATTTTCTGTTGATTTTTGGCTTTGCAAATTTTATTGGCTTTGCATTCATTGATTAAATATGAAATCATGCAAATTTAGCACATTTTTACTTTATTACTTGGCTATTTCATGTAGATCTAGTGATTTCAATAGGAGATTACATTCGATGGATATATATATTTTATGACATAATCATAACATGACAAATTTTGTTTAACCTAAATTTTGTTTAACCTATTCTCCTGAAATTGTCCCATGGTCATTGGATGTACTTTTTATTTTCATATTTTGTATTTCTTTGGATTTTCCACATGTACTATAAATATGAAATTTTTATTGTTCAATTTATTTTCATCTGTGCTGTTCATCATGGCAATATTCATTGAGATAATGATGCTAATCTTGAGCTATTTAGTATACCATTTGTATACTGATATTTTAACCAAATTAATGTTATTAAACGCTGAAGCGGAATATAAGTATAGGACTTTACGAAAAGTCTAGTTGCACACGAGTTAGTTACCTTGAATACCTCTCCCTTTCTGAAGTCTAGCACTAGACTCTAGTCTTGTTTAGTAGGCTACCTGGCTGTCTTGCTTGTTCGCATACTACCAAGTATTTTAGTGCTTTTTGCAGGCTTAGAACTTAACTTTAAAACATACTCGACCGAATAATGATATAAATAACAAAATATGAAATATTTACTCGCCCATAGGATACCTTTAACATTAGGAGAAATGGATCGGGGCGAGTGGGAACTTCTATCCCTGCTTTCACTAGAGGAGAATATGGAAATGTAATGTCTGATAATGTCTTGTTTTTAATCCAACAAGAATTAGCCAGCTCTGATACGCACATATTCTAAAAATCACGTTAAAAATCCGCTGAATTAACAGTTGAATCCATATCTTGCATCGTCACAAATGGGTGAAAGATTGCCGCAGCGACGTTAAACTCCATATTCACTCACTCACCATATATTGCAGGGATTTACTAGGAAACGGCAAGGGAGATAATTCGATCGCAGATTTTCAGGGGAGGTAACAACACTTCTCGGAAAGTTCTATACCCACAGCAAAGCAGTAAACTCATCAAGTTTTAAAGAATAATAGTGAAATAGTATACTTATGATCTGATCAGGATTATCATGTTATTTTAATTAATCAAGTTGGTATGCTATATATCATATACAATAATATGATTTGTCATGTTCCACTCCTATCAATTTACAATGTTGTCTTTTGGGGAATTTTCCTTTTTTTGTCATGTTTATGTGTAACCATGGTACTACAATTGTTAGTACAAGTACAGTAGTTACAATACTTATGTATCATTATGCAATCATTCCAATGTAAACTAGTCTTTGAATATATATGAACAATCTGATTGCTCAAGAAATATTTTGTTGTCATGTTAAAGTTATCAAGGCCAGATTTCATTGCTTTCTTCTCACCAGTTTTCATTTTTTTTGACTATCATACAACAATTTGAAGAAATATTTTGAGTTGATATGAGTCTATGAGAAGAAAGGTTGAAATGGTCATTTTTGATTTTTAAAAAATGATTGAATTTCTTTTTGGAAAAATAATGCAGAGGGCATTATGTGTTTAACCATTTATCTGCTGATTCAGTTCCATTGACTACAGCTGCAGCAGGTATAAGGTTAAATTAAGATACATGAGTTACTCTATCTTTTATCACAGATGCTTGCAAAATCAGTTTCTATACACTATGTGTATCTAATTTAGCATTAGCTGGATACAAGTTTTTTTCTCCATCATTTTACTACAATTAGTGCATGACCAGTTTCTGTGCTTTAATGACTCCAAAATTGTGGTCATGAGTTGTATGACGACACTATCCTAGTATTCCTACACAATCTTATTTATCTCCTGGTAGACATCTATACTTCAAAAGAGGATTTGTTTTAGGACTGCAGTTACAGTAGACCTCGCATATAACGGACTCATTGTGACTGCCTATTTTTGTCCGTTATATGCGAAGTCCGTTATACGCATAATTAGCGTTAGACGTGACCAGTAGCGACTGTCTGGTTTATGCGACGCCGTTATATGTGAGGTCGACTGTATTTTAAAATCTCTTGTTATGCTTACCATTGATCATTATATTATTATTATATATGTATGAGGTATACGTATTTTCATCTCTGCCATTATCCATATCCACATCCACATCCTATGTAGGTTTATCATGTTTATGGTCAGCCGCCATTATCAGCATCATGATATGCCATCATCATTGTATTATGTATAATTAAGTTTTTGAAATGATTCCTAACAATAAACAAGTGAGTGAATGAATTATAAGTTGGTAATTTTCACAATAGTTTATGTTTAGAATTAGTAAAATTTACTGTCTACTGGTAATTTTAAATGTTAATTTTCATGGACTAAGACATTAATTTACTTGTAATTATTTAGACACTAGATCCACTATAAGGAATTTTCCTATTGAGGCCTTGCACTGAACAATCGTCGGGTGGCGGAAAACGGTTTGGGTGGCAGAAAACAATGCTGTGTGACGTATTGATTGACGTCACATGCAAGGTCTCAATATGCTAATAATAAGGCATACAATATATGTCACGATAATAATTATAAGTTATTGATATTGATAGTATGCAACGTACTCTCTGAGCAATTGTAATGATTGACAGACGAAGTTTGATGGCACAGATTTAAACAAATTATGATATTGTACAAATACACAAGTTGGGCTGACGCCATTAGCTTGCAGAGACATAGACGCTTGGCAATGTGCATAATTGCATTACTACGCAAACAATATTTTCTTAGTGCTGTTAGATTTATTATACATGATATGCATGCAGCTGTTTTTCTCTGTGTAGCCATAGCAACTGAGCTTGTGAGTGAATATGGAGTTTAACGTCTGCAGGAATCTTTCCCCCATTTGCGACAATTGAGCCTGTATTGTGGGACTACAATACAAATTCAATTCAATGGAACACAGACTAAACACTGGTACTGAGCTTGTGAGACTACAATACAAATGTGTAGTCTGTGTTCCATTGAATTCTGAGTGTAGGCTCAATTGTTATATTAATTGCAATTATTAATGAGGTAATATTAAGTAATCATGAATCTAATGCAATTTCTTTCATCATATTTGCCATCCATATTAAAGACTTAAAGCCGTGATAAAATTGATTTACTTTAGTTAGTACAATTGTGATCAATTTTGATCAAAAGTTATGTTCACCTTTCCCAAACGTTCAATGTTACAATTATGAATTTCTATATTATATTTGCAGAGCTTTGTTAATATGCAACAATTAATTCTTGAACTTGGAACAATGGAAGGTTTTCAATTTTGCCAAATAAGTATTTGCCAAAATATTGTTAGATTTATTTAAAGTTTTACAAGTCTTGGAATGTGAATATGTATCATGTTTGTCATGGATAGATAAGAGTGTGATCCTAATGTTTGTCATGGATAGAGAAGAGGGTGATCCTCATGTTTGTCATGGATAGAGAAGAGGGTGATCCTCAGGTTTGTCATTGCATGAGAAGAGTGTGATCCTCATGTTTGTCATTGCATGAGAAGAGGGTGATCCTCATGTTTGTCATGGTACGAGAAGAGGGTGATCTTCATGTTTGTCATGGATAGAGAAGAGGGTTATCCTCATGTTTGTCATGGATAGAGAGAGAAGAGGCCTAGTGACCTTCATATTTGACTTACAACTTGTATTCAAGAATTGTAGTAGACATTTCAGCTGTTTTCGAGCTGTATATCGAATTCCTCATCCCTGCTAATATTTTACATATTATATTATATTATTACTGTAGTCTGTTTACAATTTGTAGTAGGTACACTTAGTGTTATTGCCTAATGTAATGATAATGATAATTATTAATTAAGAAAAGGAATACGGCCATTAATTATAATTTTCAGATACTGTTGCACACATAGAAATTGCACATAGAAATTGGCACATCGCCTAGCTGTGGCTAACATGACCAATGATATATGTATTCCTAAATAATATCCTCATTAATGATTATCAGAATATTACTACTGGGTAGTATATTTAGGTTACACTATATTAGAGTAGTAACATGTATTAAGCCATTTATAAGCAATTATAAACATATATTTACATATATTTATAAACATATTTTATAGCTAAGTCATCTAAAATCCATTCTTGAATTTGTAGTAATCCAAATTAATCACTTCTAATGATTTAACCACAGGTTAAAAAATATATAATTTGATTATCTGGTATAGTGTTTTTCAGATATTTCTTGTCAATGTTTAATTATGTCTGTGATTTCACTAATGGGAGGAAAATATGTTATCTGTTAATAGCTGTGATGAAATACATGTTGTCTGTGAGCTTCCAACCCCACACAAGTAGGTAGATGATTTCCAACCCCACCCACTCCCCAAATATACTAGTATACCACCACCCTCCAAATTGCATAGGAAACAGTGCCACAGTTCTTAGCATAGTTTTCTTGTGATGTGTTCAAGGAATATTCTGTCTCCATATTGTCTGCATCAATGTTATCCGATTATACTCACAATCTAAAATAATGCACAATATGTTATCATGGCTATCGTACAGTAGTTGTGAATTGGGCTACAAAACTAAAGCGTTGAATTTTAATATTAAATTATTAGACTATCCATAGTCTTGGAGGGTGTAAGTATAAATGATCATGATTATCTTGATTGGTATTATATTTGAAGGCAACCACTGAAATACTTTACCCACAGAAATATAGACTTACTTAACCTATTAACTGATATAGGGGAGTATTTTGAATACTAGTATGAATATTTGGGTGAGAAAAAGACTACTAAATGTTACATAAAAACAAGGGCGGGATGTAGCACAGTGGTAAAATGTTGGTCTTCGGAGCCAAAGATTCCAGGTTCAAATTCCGACCAGGGGGGCTGTCATCAATGTTTGTGAAAGTTACCTTTCTGATGCGATATTGATAGGATGCACTGACTGTAGAGTGGCAATACAGTTATTATCCTTGGTCTTGTCAGTACCAGCCAGTGTTCACAGGTGTACTGCAACATTCAGCGCTATGGATGTTGTGGGGTTCCTTCTGCCTCAAACTGATATTACGGTAGTGAAATATTCTAGAAAGCAACTCTAAACACCCCAAAAATCCATAAAAACAATGTTATCAATTGTAACACATTTAACAAGCAACTATATTTTGTACTTTAATTTGGTTGTACATCAAATATATGAACACGGATGATTTTCGTATTTTAATAATAAATGGAATATCTAAGAATTTAATTATATTTTAATACTTGTTCGAATTATTAGGAGCATAACAATATTTTATGTGAAAATACTGGAATACTGATTGTTTGAAATGTATTGTCTGATAACGTTTCTTTGATTTTTGTATATTATTATTTTTCTCTCTCCGAAATATTGGCACAGGTTAGGTTTCCTAGTCATTTCTTTTAACATGGTGATATATTTTATTGGAGAAAATGATGTGATGGACATTCTGACATTTGGACTTGCTGACAGCTATGGACATAGAAATATGAAACTGGTTATTTCTAGTGTCGGTGGTGACATGTTCAAAATGTAGATTTTTCAGTTTCCTCAGTAATACTGTGCAATATTAGATGTGATTTGTAAACTGCTTACATAATTTAGATCTGCAATACTGTTGGTGATCTCCTTTTATATTAATACAGTACAGTGCTCCCTCGATATAACGCTGAAGTTGGGGTCCATGACATGCCACCCCCCCGTTACAATACCCGCATTATATCAACGAATATAATTGGTGAAAAAAATAAAAATTATATATATATTATTTTTTAAATGGGGTCCACATTGGACCACATTATATCCGAATCCGCGGTGCTTCTTAGGGCGTTATATCGAGGGAGCACTGTAGTTACTATTTTGGACGTGTATACACGTGTAATACTGTACTACAAAATTCCTAACAATTGACCCGTTGACAAGGTTTAATGTTAGGCATAGTATAGTGGATTGTGTATGCATTATAATATTATAGACAACATATTTTAATGTTTTTTTTTGTTTAACACATAATTTCTTTTTGTTCACTTTGTTTTGTACTTACAATAAGCTATGTGTATATTACTGTGTACATAATAAAAAAAATATGATACTCAAGAGGATGGTGTATTGGTATATTATAAATGGTAGGCTATGTTATATATATAATACAGTTTTATGTTGTTCGCACTACAATCTGAAAAGAACATTGTATGGAAGATTTGAATCTCTTGTGTACGACACTGTTATTGATATACGAATGAGATACAATATGTTAGAACATTACTTGAATAGTAGTACATGTAGATGCTTTGTTGCATTTGCAACTAGTTTTCATCCCCATTTTATTTTATTTTATTTTTTTAAATTGGGATTTTATACCTGCTTTCAAGATTCTTTCACTTATATCGTGGCTTGTCAGTTTAACTCTCTCCATGCTGGAGGCAACCGGATATGCTCTAAAGAGCAGTGTGTGGGACTAATACAGCACAGAGAGGGTTAATTTAAAGCAAGACACCCGCATCATGCCCATTACAGTAACTGTATCACAAGAATCACTATTCAAATCACTTTTATATCCAGTATTTTAAGTACATTTTTTTATATTTTTAACTTGTTTTCTCTCTCAAAATACATAAATTCACTGTCAGTTTCCATTGTAAAATTTACAACTCATACTGCTACAATCATGGTGGCTACTGATTAATAAAGATTAGTTTTTAGCATGTATGTAATTAGCAAGTATATCTATCCTTAGTTAGAGCTGTCTGGTATTAGTTGATTATGTGCGATCAATTTGTACGAACCCGAAACTGGCTTCCCTTTCATTAGACTTCGTAAAACTGGGCTGAAAATTAATATTTGTTTATTATTTTTTATTTATGTTTAATCAATAGTGTCTGTCATAAATGGTTTGATATCAATATTCTAGCTATAAAATCCTTTAATGTAAGTGTGGATTACATTTGTATCCCTCACCTTTAAGTTAACTACACTACCAGGTTTGCCATAGAGGCCATAATATAGCTTAATAATGTCTTTGCAATGTTGATGCATGCTCTAGTGCTAGCATTATACTGTGCATAGATGTATATCAAATTAGATTGTGGTATACTGTATTTTATATGCTGTGAGATAAGGCATAATGAAAAAAAAAAGAGAATTCTCATATAACTTTTTTATGTACTGTATTTTGTATATTGTTGAGTGTCATTTGATGTAGAATATTAATAGTCAATAATATTGACATTAACAATGTTGTATTTACACATAAATGTCAACTACACGTGACAGGTATGGCAGCTGTTTTGAAAGTAAGACAAATCTGAAATGCTAATGAAAGTGGTATTTTATTATTTTGGGGCTATTTTAATTCAATTTGTCTTCCATTAACAATTTAATATAAATGCCATATTTTAGAGAAAAAATGGTACCGAAAAAGAAACGTCCGTGAGAAGAGAGAAGGTTAGTGTTTGCAGTACTTGCTATAGTAGGATTATTTTAAATAGAGGGGGGGGGGGGGGGGGGGGGGGGGGGGGGGGGGGGGGGGGGGGGGGGGGGGGGGGGGGGGGGGGGGGGGGGGGG
>JAVCKZ010088019.1:0-11999 GCA_034780755.1 Lepetodrilus elevatus
CAAGCGCAATTAGTCTCAGATCGAAATTCGTTTGTCCATTATCCAGGTCAATCAACTGTGATATTATGCCTTTAAAGCACATACTATGTATGAGACTCTAAATACGTATAATACCCTTTAAATGCCATACGCACTGTATGTAATAGTGATACACATGTGACATTGAGCGAAACCGGAAATGGAATACGCGGACAGTAATATCGACTTTGATTAATTTACCATGTGCAAACCGCTAGACCTCTTCATTCCGCAGTCTCACTAAATTCTTTGCGGGGAGTGTATAACACGACAATGAATCTTCTTGGGCAATCTGACTAACTGAATATAATGCCGGTGGGTTGGTCGTAGATTGCGGCACCCCCGGGCTGTGAGAGATGGGTGAGCCTGCGAGGCAGGTGGAGAACTGATCGGGGGTCAAGGGGGTGGGGGTGGGGGTGGTCCAGGGAGTAGAGATGATTTGATAAACGAGACAACCATGTTAATACAAGTCGTATGGATAAGGAAATCAATCACCGCAGCGATTGTAAACCATTTACTTTGCAATCGCCACTGACTTAATAACGGCGGTGGCTCGATTCCGACACCTCATGAGTCTTAAGTACTGGGACACGCCCTCGACTAAATATGTGGTCAAGTTGACAAAATTATCTCAACGCGCTGAGAAGTGGATTAGATTAACGGCGGTCGCTCTGGGGACAATTGAGGACAAGCAAAAGAAACCTGCTAGGAATAATTATTAAGATTTCGTGACGTGTGATTCTCAATAGGGAATGACAACGAGGACTATATCAAATGTCCGTATAACTATGCTCTGGTACCACCGTGGGTGGTGAATAGAGTAATAAACTTGACTTGACTTGATATCGTCACTGGGATTTCCATGTTAGAAAAAATAAATACTACAGTATGAAACATCTCAAACACTGCAGTTGCGGTAATGTTAATACGTGGAATAACGTATGATTTTCCTTAAGATAATATATTGTAATACATGTCACTTGCATTAATATTATTAACTATATCATGCCATATATTAATATATTTATTAATTAATTCATCCACAACATATATTACAGTTTGATTACCAATCCTGATTCATTTTCTTTTTAATACAATATATTTAAACCACATCATATCAATCCATACATTCACATAATTTATATGTTAGCATTAATTATTCATACGATATCAGAGACGCCCAAAGGAAGTGTGTATTAGAAAAATGACTTGATACAAAACACAAATGCACACATCCTATTGTTTTGAAAGGCCTTCCGTTCTCTCCAATATGACTCCCACTTTTAATCTGACATAGACATTCTCCTAACATATCAGACTCGTGAATCCTATTCGTCTTCATTACAGCAGAGTTGCAATATCCCTGCTATTGTAAACTGACATATCTTCAAAACTAAACCACGAATGGAATTGTAACACTGGCGTATTGACTCATTTAAAGAAGATTTGTCATTTAGAACAAACGACTGGGAGTCCATGAAACTGGCAGTTATCATATTAAGAAACATCGTGGCATTAAAAAGTATTTGCTTTACGTTACTCTCATGCTGAATCCCGTATAATGAGATTTTTAATACGGCAAGATTTATTCTTTAAACCTGTTTGAGACCACATGTTGTAAATCCATCACGGGTTCCACTCATTCTTCGTATATTACCCAGACCATATAATGCGGACAGTGCTCGCATTGTTTGAGTGCACCTCAAATAATCTTAAATTGCTTAGAAACGTTAGGTGGACACAGATCCGTTAAAAGCCCAGTGCGACACGACTCAGGTAGTCCGGGTACAAATGTACCTTCAAAAAAGCCGAGTGTTTAATGCCAGTGTTTGTTATGATATCATACAATGTCGTTCCCGGTTGGGTGGAATTGTGGAAACGTGTTCTCGCCGATTCCAATCAGAAAGCTTACCATTCAGCCACCGGCTTCAACAGGAAATGCAAGTCATTTTCCCCAGAACGAAGAATTGCAGCCGTGAATACAAATTCACCAGACTGCTTGCTTAAAACGCGTTTACATTGTCGATTTTTGCTTCATATTTCACGATGAATTAAGATAACGTCTTTGTGTACTAGTAATCCAATTACTGATACCAGATTTGAAAGAAACGCGTTGTCCAGGGAAGGAACCAGTCTATCTAGAGCCCGTGTCGGGTGCCACTATCGAGTGACTTGATTCCATACAATAAAGTCCGGACCCCACCTGCAGACATTCTAAACTGTTACAAGGTCAAGGATTGGGGTCGACATGAGAAATGCTAGAACCACGGCGACCGTAGACACAATACATTATAATCTCGGCAACACCGTCAAGTCCTCTAGTCGTTATTAACGTAATTGCGTAAAGGGGAAAACACTCTAAGTGGTTCAATATTCGCAAGTCTAGTAGAGGTATTCTCAGATCCTAGTACATTTGCCAGCCGGATAAATGTGTGGCATTAACCCTCGCCATCCTGGAGGCAACCACAAGTGCCTGTGCGTAATCCAGCAGTGAGAGAGTTAAGGGGAGGGTAGCATAGACAGGATAGCCCGGAGTTCTACCCTTCCCTGGGGAAGATGCGGTTGACTCCACTAGATATTGGACATATTTGCTTCTCGTGTTGTCACGAGAAATAGTTAGCCTAAAGCATAACCAGATCATAACACATCTATAGGTTTAAACATGTCAAGATCTATAAAGGAATTAAGTACATGTACATGTATATGATAATGCTGACAACTATTTGAAGTCGGTCCTTTGTTGGCGTCTCTAAGATTAAATAAAAACGTAGACATCAGATTAAATATTCTGGAGAAGATTGACATTATGATATATTTAATATGTTAATTCGCATCGTGACGTGCATGCTTTATCTTGCGAGAATCAAAATATAACTACACCGTTTTATTGTCTTGGAAATAAACTGAGAAAAATAAAAGTGCTCGCGCGTGCGCACGACAGCATGTAGCGCATTAAAAGCTTCAATTGCAAATCACTCAGCCATGTCCCGAAGCTGCTCGAAATTGCAATCACTTATACATTTAACAAAATCAACCTCCGACAGAATGCCGTTATTGATTAATAAAGTTAATTATTACCTGAGTTCAAAACAATGACCGAAGAAAAGCATAAATCTTAGACGGGCGCCATCTGTGCTGCCATATTGGCGTAAGATCTCGCCTTGGCAGCAAGTCTCGCACGCGCCAGGCGAGTCTCGCGCCACTGCTTGCACGTTCTTGATATAAGTATGACCGGCCTCTGATTACGCCCCGCGTGGCTGGCAGATTCGCACAGTGAACACCTTTGTCAGATTTACCTGATTTCTAGACGTGTTCAACGAGCATGGCGTAGGATAAGGGAAACAGAGGCCTCTGCCAACGACCCTGGAGACGTTAGAAAATTAAGAGAAATTATTGTATTAATCACTATACTAAAATCACGTGTGTATACGGGCGGTGGAAACATAATTTTCTGACTAGGCTATTCTTAAGATGTCTTGGTCGAGCTGTTGCATTAGTTTTCACGGGCTGATATGATGCCAAAATACATACATTTATTATGTTGTAACGTGTGTTTTTGTGTAGCGCTATAAGAGGGATAAGTCACAGCTTGTTTGTATTGAATTGTATTGTTTTGTATTGTATTTGCATTGTATAATTATATCCCAATAAATAACTTCCGTTGTTCTTTTGGAGTTCTGGTTCTTCTTGTATCGGTTTTCTAAATGATTTCTAACTCGTTCTTTTTGCAATGATTGCAATCGCACAATGAGCAACACATTAATGGAACAGAATCCCCCCTCCCTATCCCCCCCTCTCTCTCTCTCTCTCTCTGTCAGAACAAAATTATGTTAGTATTGAAATCAGCGAAATTAATTCGCTGCAAGTTGTTGGCCTAGAAACCGACTTCTTCGTAAAGAAAACCAGAGCCATCAGACACGCTCATCTCGCAATCGTCCACAAACACGACTTATTTACCATCATTTATCGGAGCATGTGTACAGACAAGAAAATCTCCGCAATTTCATTACAATTGCTTCGAGAACTGCGCGGGCAATCCTACTGTACTATCATGCATCATTCCCTAATTTGATTTGCCCGGGTCGCTAATGTCTTCGTCACGGTTAAAGTAGGTATCACAACCTCGGATCCTCACAGTGTGAAAACCAGCCACAATCTTTCCGGCAAGATTCATAACTTTTGACACGTTGTTAAGAATATTTCATCTCTGGACGGATGCCCAGCGCCTTTGTCCCTCCGAGAAACGAGAGTTCCCAGGGGACGGCGTAAGAAGCGAAACATCATAGGAACATTGCTATTACGCTAAATAAGCCCGTGTGTGCTCACGAAGTATCAAATTACCCAGAGTGCCTTGCGCTCCTTGGGGACAAGATAACGATTTCCGCCAGACAAGAATTCCATATTTCTCCGATTATCCTCAAGACCGGGAAGGCCTGGGGAAAAACGTCATCATACGCCAATTCAAGTGTTAACTCTTGTGCAAGGACGAGGAGAACAACACTTATTATGAACGAGTTCCACGTGTCAATTAAAGCAATACTTGCCTTTAAACTGTCAACATAGCACAACAATAAAGTTAGATCTCTTGGCCCAGAGATTATTAATATTTCTGAGAAAGATTTCATACTCAAGCTCATATTTTATATGGGGATTTGTGAACAAAACTTTGAGTTGAGCATGAAATCGCACTCAAACAATTTCGTAGGGCCTGTTCGAGGATCCTAACCTGGCAGGACACTAGTGTACACCTCGGGTGTCCTGGTTGATGTTTGAGCATCCAGGTTAGGTGTCCTGCGTCGGACATCTAACAGGACACCTACAAAATTGTTGCTGTGTGGTATTCCATATTCCTTGTGTTTGTATCTTCGTGTTTATGTCATCACTGAATGTTCGTGATGAGCTAAAGGTCTGTCTGAAGACAATCGCAAGAAATGCTTCAGAGATATTCTCCTTGATATACTGGTATAGTAATTGAGCCTCAGAAGCGAAAGGGTTAAGGATCCCATATCTCACCGAGAACTGGAGACAACCTCCTTTCATTAAGCAACCCTCTCAGGGCCTCCAAGGTGTGGCTAGACTTCTAGGAGGAGGCCCACTCTGGGTGCTAATTTAGCCCACTTATGAAGATGTATGCGGGCATACTCCTCCGAGATCATTGTAGTCCTCACGTGAGCCCCCTGAGAACAGACTACCACTGCCAAGCCGTTGTCCGGTCGAGGGCTACATGATACTAAGCTACTTAAGATGCAGCCCGCAGAATTTCTGTTAATATGTGCCTTGTTTTACCATTTACAAATGCTTGTAATGAGACTCCATGAATGAGTAGTAAATGTGAAGAGATATAATCTAACATGAGTACCTAAATAGTCAAATGTCAACAGGAAAACTAGAAACACGTGTGATTTTCTTATTGGTTGAACCGTTCACCAAAATACTAGGGTTGAACATATTGATATTAAATGGTTCATCTTGTTTGTATTTTACCGAGAGAGAGAGAGAGAGAGAGAGAGGGGGAGAGAGAGAGAGAGAGAGAGAGAGAGAGAGAGCTACGGCGCATGTTTGCATGCATGTATGTGCGGTATCCCAAAAGGTCTTATTATATTGATATGCAAAACATCAAGGATAAGTTTAATTTTGTTGCAAAATGCGATTCTTAAAGTTCAAGAATAAAAATTGAATTTCATAAAGAAATTATGTTCAGTTACATCGTTTTGATATACCGGTAGTTAATTTTGGAAGATACTAAGGTAGAATGTTTCCTATATATATACCGCATGCCTGGTATCATGAAGAAATACCAACTTCGTGCCTGGTGTCACATCAACCTTCATTACAGGCTATTTACATTCTGAGCAGGATCGCTAAATTTGTTCTGAATCTGGAATCATATAGTTAGTGGTAGTATGGAAACCCACTATGAACTGATAACATACTAAAAATGATTCTCCATCATGATAAGAATTATACCAGAAATGTTAAGAATACAGACAATAAATGCACTTTCCTGAAGTTTTAATTTTAATTTTTAACCTTAATATTGATCACTAATTTGATTACTCTAGTATGTTAGCTAGCCCCTGAAACTAATATCTAAAGAACAGAGTTGATAAAAAGAAATCAGCTACGGCCTCAACTAAGGTATTGAAACAACTCCGCAATATTGAATTTAGTTCGCAAGACATTGTAAACGAAACGACTTCGTCTATTGATTTATTTCCATTTATTATAAAATATCACACGATAAGACAATTTGTGATTTTTTTAATAACATTTCTTGACAGTTCATATGAGACCAAGAAATCAAACTAATCTCGATATATCACAAGCTGTCCACATGTAATAGTACAATGTTAACAGTACGCGACATGTCGTACATCATAGGTCAACATTTATACTGGAAATCAGACATTGGTAGTCTGTGATAAATGTACTATTACATAATTTATTATTACTGGTTCTCTCTGTCTAGTAGTAGTAGTAGTAGTAGTAGTAGTAGTAGTAGTAGTAGTAGTAGTAGTAGTAGTAGTAGTAGTAGTAGTAGTAGAATGATGGATGGAGGGAAATAAGGTTTTAATCACACCCAAAAAAAACCCAGCATACCGTACATAATTCT
The DNA here is from genome assembly GCA_034780755.1 of Lepetodrilus elevatus. Lineage (NCBI taxonomy): Eukaryota > Metazoa > Mollusca > Gastropoda > Lepetellida > Lepetodrilidae > Lepetodrilus > Lepetodrilus elevatus. The sequence goes on from JAVCKZ010088019.1 coordinate 6,632, forward strand.
GCAACGGAAAGAGTGTCAGCGGATATTACACAGAATAGGGAAAGTCAAGATATATTACCTAATTGAATAAAGACGAGTCATCATGAATTTCAATTTAAAACATCCATTGTCTGCTGTGAGATTAATTCAACGTTTAATATCAATGATTGAAAACTGTCACATTATCAAATATCTTGTGAACACGTGCACAAGTTTCGGCGAACTAGTATGACCGTTCATAAGGACACCTGTTTGTATTAAAGATACGGGCCGTGTTATTTTGTTGAAACAGTGTAAGAAACCATTGGATCGGTACCTTTGTCCCAGTCCTTCAAGAACACTTGTAGCACACTACAATGGTCAAAGGAGACACTGTATAATAACAACAATGAAGCTGCTTGCAATGGACAGAGAAAGAGGGGAGGGTCTTCTCATACGCTTTAGAAGACTCTCGAGTTGCTTCATTAGAGAGTGGACAATCACAGAGGCTGAGGAACGTTGAGGCTGCCTTTTACATCGACATAATGTATTGTGGGCGTCTGAACTTGTCGTCAGGTGTCTAACAACATCTGTTGACTGCCCGCCTACTTTCTTGTCAAAGAATTGCCGGAAGATCATTTTCTGTAATAAAAAAGGCCGTCTATTTTCCGAGATGTCATTTAGCGTCTGCCTATGGGAGACCGCACGGAGTATGGAAGGATTGGCGTCATTGAATGGAGCCCGCACTTGGAGCTAAATTGAAACAAACGCCGCTTTAATGTGATTACCACGGAACAGGAACCAGTTATGTGTCTCCAAGGCTTAGGTGTGTTTCTGCTTTGGCTGGGTAGTCGGTTAGCAATAAAAGAAAAGCAGCATTGTCATATCCTCGGACTAAGAGTTTTCTCGCCCGGAGTCTGCATCGCCGGTCGCCGACTTTCTGGTCTCCATGGCCAGCTCACGCTGAGAGCCAACACTCAGATCTCATCAAAAACAATTTTCCTTCTATCATCCCATCGCTTCCCGCTGATCCGCTGTCGATGCAGCCCTTCGCAAATCCAATTTTAATTCCCTGGTTTCAATTAAGAAAATTAATGCGAGGGGAGAGAAATATCGAAGGCATAAAGCAAACGGTGTATAAGATATGGGCCCGAGTCTCGTGGGGACGGGATGAAGGGAGAAGAAAGCTTCTCGTCTCGCGATTCACTTCGATATCATCTCGTGTCTTCCGCGTGGGCTTCTACTGCGCAGCTCATGACGAAAACCAGAGATCACGTGACCACTCCACAAATTGCCGCCTGCCCGGGGGTCGCGCCTGCTGAGTATTGGCAAGGCGACCCTGGGTGATGTGGGGTGAGGGGGCCATGCCTGAGTGGTCGGGGAAGATGGCGTGCTCCCACGGCCAGGACGGAACCCGTCTCAAGACGGTTCTGCTCAAAGACAATGCAATAAAGAGAATTAAGCAAATCGATTCAGGATCCCCAGAGCGGGATCAATCATTAAGGAGCTGTGACCGAAACGTCCGTCAAGATTTGAAGTTAAGATAAAGAGTACGGGGGGTAATCCTACCTCCTCTCCCACCACAGCATTGCTAACATTACAGATTTCCAGGTCTACTTCTACCATTCTCGGTGGAACACTTAGGATCTTTTCTAGCTCCTAACCAATCGTCTGTCCGAGCTCTAGACGAGCGGTTAGGTGTCGGTCTTGGCAAATAGTCCACCAGAAGGCGCCACCAAAGGCACCTATCTTCATCTAAGCGTCGTCATCTCAAATACTAATCCAATAGAGCGGTATCAACGTAGAATCGAACCTCGGATGGGGGTTCAATAGTAATGTTACCAGGACGGCTGTGCAACGTTATGGCTCCCCCCCCCCGCCTAATATCTGGATTTCTCTAAGAGTCCCCGTCCCGAGGGCATCACACTCTTCAGGAGACCAACACTGGCCTCGTTTTATAAAGCTTCTGACTTTTAGTAATTCCAGAGTACAATCTAATGTTAATATTTAATTTCCAATGGTCAAATTTATATTCAAGCGTATGCTCAAATATACAACCATCGATGTCCGATGTCAGTCTAGTCTAATAGAGAAGATAGGACGTTCCTTTTATGTGATTTAACTGCCTGAGATAAGACAACAAGGGAAAGTAACTGCATACTCCTTAAAATCATCAATATTACTTGCCATGGTATATAGTGTTTCAGATATTCAGGATTTAAATCAGCATTATGTAATTCAAAGGCAAGGAATATATTATCCCTTAAGCATTGTACACACTGTGTGATCTATAAAGTTTGGGCTGATGATGGTCACCTTTGGGCAAGTGTAATTTTCCATCATGCATGTTTCGGCTATCTAGTAAATAATCGTGTGTATACCTATAGATTACACATTCATAAAAGTATTGCACGCCCCACAGATAAACGATAACCTATTATTTAATTTTAATTTTATATTTTATATTTTTTTTTAAATATACTTTAGAAGTATCGTGGCCTATGCTTTCAGTTCTTATTGTACTACGAGAAGCGTGTGGTGGTATACAACCACGTACAACTATCCCAGCTAGGGCACGCCTGTACGAAATAGCCTTAGTATATCTCCAACCTTAGCCCATAGACTACACCATCGTTACGGCTGGAGTTAAGGTTATTATAGCTTAGAGTTACACCGTTTTATACACCGTTTGGTCTCAACTGACGATGACAACAGCTGGCAATATGTGGAGACAATCATCAGGTTTGTATTATCTTCCTCCTGTTGCAGAAATACAAATACATCACCAGATGCATCGCTAAACGATAACATCCCCGTGAAGCAATTCAACCCGGGGAAGTAAATCATCCCGGAATTAAACCCAGACAAAAACTGACAAGTATATGAATGGCAAAGAATCGGACTGGAATTCATTTACCTATCGTCAATTGTCGCGCCTTTGTACAGCCAAGGCGTATTTAGCCCGCCTCTGAAACGATACGGCCTGTTATAGTTTAGTTTTCAGGTGCGGTTCTCATTACAAAATTTACGAGACTGAAAGAAAGGCTTTTCAGGTACAAGCAATGCCATCCCAAGTAATCAATGTAAAATTGCTGTTTATATGCAGAACTACGGCCAGTCGATAGCAGCGTGTAACTAAATTCCTATGAAATGTCGTTATCTTCAGGTGGCAATAAAGACCAGTATTGTTTGAACGAGTCTTGTTATACAGTGGTTCATATTATTCCGATGTACAGTGAATGAGAGACGCAGGAACAACGAACGCACTCGGGGAGAATTATTAAAATGAGCGGAGTGAATAGAGAACATCTCTCGGGCGAGTCTTAATTAAATTCTATCCTGCAATATGAGCTGATTTGCCTCTTACTGGGCGAAAAAAGGGAGCCCGCGAACAATAGGGACTTGAAGTGACAGAGAACAACAGGAAATCAAACTCTTAGTCTATAAATCGGTCCTTGAACATATAGAGCAAACAGGAACACGTATTCACTTAAGCCGATTGGTTGGCGTGTGAGTTCTTGAGGGTAGGTGAAGCATTGAGTCCCAGTCTTTAATGTTGGAGTCTTGACAAATGAATCAGTTCTTGGAACGCTGTAATAGACAAAAACATGCTGGTGTTTTCTCCAAATTTTATAACCTAGTTTACTTCTTATTTGAAGTCTCTAAACGTGATTATCATTATACGGCACGATATGGTGCCGATCTGTAGCCTACTTAGTAACAGCCTGCGTGTTTTAATAATGATATTATTACTGCAGGTACAGGTGAAGCGAGTTGTCACATGCTTGTGGGCTTCTTACTAGCTGCAGTCCTGTAGCTAGATCATGCCCCGTTTATATTGTGCTATCTATTATGGGCACCCTCTATAGATAGCAAACTAGTAAACGTTGCATCATCTATCTATAGAACTGCAGTCAAGCTTTTTACGTGCACGTGACGCATGTTAAAAGTAGCAATGTTGCATAGAATACATCCTTAACAGAAATACCCGTATGTATAGATCTTTAAGGGGAAACTATTATCATTTGTCAGACATATAGAAACACACGTACGCACACACACACACACACACACACATACACTCACGCACACACACACACACACACACACACATACACACACACACACACACACACACACACACACATATACACACTTCATACTGGTGTGAATAATTCCAAATTGCTTTAAGAATATCAGATAACAATAAAAACATATGGTATGATGCAGGAACGTGTTCTTGCATATCAAGTTAATTGCAGCCAAGTTAGTGGTGTCCCTCGCTCCGAACAAGATATTAATCTGGAAATACGGATGCTTTAAAAGCAGTCGTGAAAGTTGTGGACCTATGCAGCTCGAGTTTCCTATAATCTTGCGGACGACAGCGATAGAGTGACTTGTCATGTAAGAACATCACCATCGTACGAGGACATCAATAATGCAGAAAGCCACGTCCAGGGATGCTATACAAGTTATTAAATGTGAGAAAGCCATTAGGGGGACCTGGTTGTCTTTTCCAGGATCTGATCTGCACTCCGTCCAGCCCCAGGCCTCTATATTTGCTGAGGGACTATTTGGGAGATTTTCAAGATGGCTGCCACTGCACGCGACGTCAACGCGAGGGGGGTCGTAAATGACGTCACGGTGACATCTACAGTCGTGTTGTCTCAGATGTTTATCAATATTCTAATAGCTCGAAGGCAGGGCTAGTGGTTCGCAAAAGACAGTAATTCCAGAAAATGAGAATAATTATTGGAGAACTAGAAAAGAAACGGTGGACCCCCCTTTGTGGACGTGGAGTCTATTACTGGATGACATTTACACAACAGAATACTTTCAACGCCCGTTACTTGTCAAGACAATAATCTTGATGGCGTCGTAAAATGTTTAGCCTATAAAAATCGTAACTCGGGTCTTGACAGCGCAGCATCTCAGAAGCGCGTGGTTTGTATGATCGTAATGACAGCACTGACAGATTTCTTCAGAAAGCTCCGCTCAGCTTTCTCTGCAAATGCCAGGTTCCATTAGACACTATCTTCTAGGAAAAAGAATTGATAAGCTCTAACTCTTTAAGTAACTCTGAGTCAAACGGCAGAAATACCACTAACGCGTAAATTGAAATTTTAAATACCTCTCACGTTTCGACGATTTATTAAATCTTAAACTGGCATTGTATTCCTGCGCCGGGCGAATTACTCACTTCTGTGTATAGCGGATTCTTCATTTCTTCCATGATGGCAGGATCTCGCGCAATTGTACACCAGTATAAATGCATGCAAGAGAGGTGACATTTAAAGGTTACTGCTAGAATTATACATGCTCAGAGCAGGAAGACAAGACAGATGCTTTAGGATAAGTGCTGCAAGCGTTATCTCCGTAATATGATAGGCAGTCTTGACCCTGGGAGTCA
>JAVCKZ010088030.1:0-11998 GCA_034780755.1 Lepetodrilus elevatus
TACGTTGCGAGCTAATTACGAACTATGACGAGCTTACCACGATATTGATATCGTGGTAAGCTCGTCATTCACATCGTGTAAGTGGGCGCCTAGCATTAGCAACTCCAAGGAATGTTGGACCCCGTTGCTCAGAACTATTGTAGTTACATCTATTTTAAAGGCATAATATCACAGTTGATAGGCCTGTATAATGGACAAACGAATTTCGATCTGAGACTAATTACGCTTAATTTATCCACCCAAAAGTTGTTATTTACTGATGTACTTAGTCCCCAGTACTCAATAGTTATCAAAATATTAAGGTTTTATATGAATATAGGGAACGTTTCGCTATTTATCTTGTCTTTGATGCATCACTGTTATAATAAAGACTGTGCGAACAAACATTAGAGCTATGTCTCCTTGTATGATGAGTAAGAAGCAGTAGTCGATCGGGGGTGGGGGGGGGTGGAGTTGAGATTTGTCAACCACACAGCGGTGGAAAGTCTTTTGGAAGTACAAACATGTTTTTATGTAGACCTATGTCAAGTGAGTGTACTTTGCAGTTATAGCTTAGAACGTCCAAAATAGTGAAAGATTCTAGAAAGCGACTAGGTAATGTTCTTTATTATACAGAAGTAAAAAAAAAGAAAGAAAAAAAAGTATTTTTAATATTAATTAATTCGCGTCTACGAAGCACTAGACAGTGAACACTATAACGAAACTATATACCAGCCTATAACACGTTCGTATAAAGACAGTCGACAAAGACAAATAGGATCGTTTGCATTCCTGTAACTATGGAACATGTTGTCTATTGTTGAAGCATGTTACTTGACGGAACTATTAACGTTACACTATCTACGATAGCTATATAATTAACCTTAATATATACGGAAAATATACGTTTAGATATATAGGACGTTTAGGTAAACTTGATGCTAATGTATTATTGTCACGAATGAATGTAGGTCTATAAACTTGTAGTATTAGTTAAAAGCTATACCTGGATAGTTGCGTCATATCAATTTAACATGATGCGCATGCAGTATACGCCTATTAAACCAGTTTTGTAAATTTATTGTTTTTCCCTCGCAGTAAATCTCACACCGTTATTTTTAATTACAGGCTATGGTTATGGTACAGCCGTTTAGTGTCCGGTTAGCTATCGACATTGATCGTCTGCGCGCAGACCGTACCCCGCACCAGCTGGTTAGTCGTCTGCTCAGCATACGCGAATCACGTCGGATGAGTGCAACGAGGTAACAGGTGAAAACAAAATGTCCGGCTACAAAGAGTTGAAGGAAAAGCAGTTAAGGACAGGAGGATTATTCGAGGATGAGGATTTTCCTGCTAATTCCAGATCGCTGTATTACAAAGGTGGAGGATCCCCGTATATTCAGTGGAAACGGCCAAAGGTAGGTTGTGGCAAATTATGACAATGTTGTCTATCATATAGATGTATAACAGAACACATTATATATGTGAAATTATTTTTTCATTAAGAACATTTGTATTAAGGACATTGTAATGATTTTATTTTAGAAATCGACTTTTATTACTTGTGTCGATTAAGTTATCTTGTGATACATGGTAACATCACATCTGGTCGAAGTTCTGTGAACAGTGAATAAAGGAAGGAAGGAAGGAAGGAAGTAATTTGACGTTATCATCAGTGGCAATACTATTATGCGTGTAGCGAGAAATGGTTAATTAGATTTATTTGTTTACATTTAGTTCGACAACGTTGCATCGTCTCCACTGTCACACTACTAGTTAATGATGAGCTGAATGCATATGGTGACATAGACGTCTAGATTCTGGACTAACATTTAGTTAACGGCGAATGTTTATTATTACTATTAGTAGGTCGTTAAACTATGTGGTAATTAATGCACATTTATTCAAATTTAAAAACCAGAACATAATGTCGTTTTTTATAACCGTGGAATTGGCGTACGCGCACGATTGTTCAACTGAAATATGATGGCTTGGTATAATATTTAACTTTTTCTCATTCATAATCAAAATTGAGAATTCTGTGTTTTATTCTGGATGTGATAAATGAACATCCGTCGGCCTCCCACTTATACTTTCACATGTCTTATTTACATCTTACATTCAAAATGTCTTATTTAGACACGAGAAAAAAAAAGAAAATAGTATAACCGGCGTATAAATCCATGACTGTTGTTGAATAATTCTTGTAACGCGAGGTATGGTACTGGAAATTCTAGTTTTGTTTTCCTGCTCAACGCTGATATTTTCTTCCACAGTGTTTAGCTGTTTAATTGTGTTGAAGTATAAATGTCAAGGGCTCTGTGAAACACGACACATCAATGTGCAAACACATATGCACCCTTATCTCTGTTTAATCTACCTGTGAGTCACCTTGTAAGAAATTAGGACTGATTAGAAATATGCCACCACAGAAGAAGATGCATATCCATTTCAAGGCATATGGTGTAAACTATGACTTTGTGACATGTATTTTAAGGGAATTCGTGTTCTCTATGTCAACCAATGACAAGGTACATAACGCTAAGGTCAACGTAAACCTGTACGGTATCCGTAGTGACATCTATGTCTTGAGGGTACAGTGATAGAGAGGGGGAGGGAGAGAGGGAGAGAGAGAGAGACAGAGAGAGAGACAGAGAGAGAGACAGACAGACAGACAGAGCGACAGACAGAGCGACAGACAGACAGAGCGACAGACAGACAGAGAGACAGACAGAGAGAGAGGGGGGAACAAAGAAAAGATAGAAAGAAATAGCTGGAGAGAAGGGAGAGAAGGGGAACATAAAGAGAGGGAGAGAGAGAGAGCGAGAGAGAGAGACAGACAGACAGACAGACAGACAGACAGACAACAAAAATCATAATCGTGTATAGCAGATTTAATGTTTGACTACATTTATATTCAATACCTGCTTTCTTATAACAAGTCACGATACAATTGTAGTGGCCTGGGTATTTGTGTCCAGTCTACAGTCGAATCTACAGTCTATAGTCTACAGTCTACAGTTATACAATAATCTATATTTTAAAATGCATACAGAATGTTTGTACATGTGTTTGACAATGTTCAATATTGTACGACAAACACCACGTGATCATTGATTGGAACACCAAAGTGTGCGGTCGTGTTTTATATTGTTTCAATCTTTGCTGAGAATAAAATGCATTGCCCCATTCAAGTAACCATAGACAACAGCGAGAACAACTGATGCAATATTTCTCTGAGACTATATAATTAGGTTTTACATTCATAGATCAAAGACAAAGATAAATAGCGGAACGTTCCCTTTATTCATATAAAATATTAATATTTTGATCACTATCGAGTACTTGGGACTAAGTACATCGGTAAATAACAACTTTTGGGTAGATAAATCAAGCGTAATTAGTCTCAGATTGAAATTTGTTTGTCCATTATACAGGTCTATCAGCTGTGATATTATGTCTTTAAGGCAGATGTATAATATTGATATATACATTTTTTAATAACTAATACATAGATTGTATCAGTATGTAAAAAAACATTATTCATGTATTGGCAAACGTTTCTAAAAAGGTATTATTATGTTGTTCTGGATGAATGAATACCGTTGTTTTCCTCTCTCTCCAGTTGTATATGCTTGCAACTTGTACCGTATGAACAATACAGCGGTGGAAAGTCCTTTTGAAGTACAAACATGATTTTATGTATGTCAAATGAATGTAATTTGCAGTTATAGCTAACAACTAGTCCAAAACAACCATAAATATCTGTGATAGTATGCCTTTAAACTGCATAGCAACGTTAAGCGTCTCTATGTTATGTTATGTTATTTGCACTTTGTGGACTAGAGATGCATATCAACTGACCTAGAAACTGTGCATAATACATTCTTTTGAATGTTCCCGTCTGTGAGACCCTCCAATGCAGACAACGGTATTATTTTAAAGGATGATTGCTATGCAGAGTGTAGTTAAACTTATTATGTCATAAATCATCGTGTATTCTTGTTATGTTAGAACGCTGGACTTCAGTCAAATTCCCCGGAAGTCCGGCATCAATGTTCACGAAAGTTACCATTTTGACGCGATCATGATAAGGATGCGCTGTCTGTAGGCCGAGAAGCTCTGACAGTCATATCTGCTTCCAGTCATTGATGGTAGAGTATCTCGGCCTATCGTGCCAATGCAGTTAGCATCCTTGGTCTGTCAGTACCAGCCGCTACTTGAAGGTTTGCTGCAACATTCAACGCTACGGATGTTGCGGATTTCCTCCTCGTAATATATGTGAATTAATCTTGAAAGTCAAAGTGGCTTTAAACCCACATAACAATTAAAGAAAAAGAATGATTCACCTGTATCTACAACGTGGCTTGTGTATAAAATTGTAATACGTTGTTGCATGTTCGTCCATATTGCCTCGATCTCATGGCATATACATATAGTGCAGTGAGTAGGGAAACAAAGGGGAAGTGACCTTGGTAATTTGGACAAGTGGCTCGACCACTAGTTCAAGATTACTGTCAAGATTACTGTCAAGATTACTGTCAAGATGGTTGTCTTTCCCAGGAATGCTCCGTTGTCATCAACTGTTATGGCCGAGATCAAAGAGTATTATTAATATATCATATGGGATCGATGGCACTCGGAAAATGTCATAAATTGTTTAGTTGACTATGTCATGAACATATCGTCATGGTTATAGAAGGACTACTATTTTAATTTATTTGTTATTGTTAATATTATTTTACATCATATCATCAGTATTCGATCATTATTTACAATTGCTTTATATACCGTTATTGTTTCAATTTAACTTGTCTTTGCAACGCATGGTTGTTGATGAACTACTATTGGAATGTGAAAGCTTTATACAATAACTTATCCGTTCATTAATGCAAAATACAATAATATTTATTTTTGAATTTTCAGGAAATCTACAAGAATGCCAGATTTATCGTCCATGGAGCCAAGTATTTTGACATGCAACAAGGAGACCTTGGTATGTGATAGATGTTTAATTTTATACCGGTACTAATAAATGGATGGAATATACCGATTTTATATTTATAATCAAAACAAAATAGCTTGCAAGTGGTGCATATTAAGTTGCACAGTATGCATTTACATGCACATAATCTATTCCGGGCCCTGAGAGTACAAATCCTTTTTAGTACGATTTCATGTTCAAACTCAAATTGTATACTCATGTATGGAGATTTGTGAACAGATTTTTTAGTTTGAAAGGAAATCTATGTAATATTTTTATTCTATTGTTAATTGTCACATATTCGACTGATATTAGTTGGGGCAAATTCGGACTGGGATAAACTTGCGATTAGCATGGGTGCCTCTCTCCCACCTCTATCCCACCCCAATACTATATATGTCATGGTTTTTGTTCACACTGTTTACTTACAGTATTTACTGCTGGCAAACTTGGGTGGGCGGCAGAAACATTCGAACAACTCCACTTTCCCTTTTTTTAATTGTCTCAAAGAAAGTGTACTCATTTTGTCTCTGGGCATTTTGTCGCTGGCTGAATATATTAATATTATATAGGCCTATACCCTTTCTGGGGTCTTTTTTTCTCGTTTTTTAAAAAGAACAGTTTCCATAAGTCTCAGTTACTTTACAACGTCGAATTAATAATATTTTTTTATGATGTGCACATGCATCATATTGGTGACGTTCTTTGCAACGACAGTATATGTATGCATATGTCACGTACTGAGGGTGTGGTACTGTAGAAGGTGGGGCGTCTTGGTACAAATATGAAATTTCAATTTCGCATTCTTCTATTCGCGATAGAGACAGTTTTGATATACAGAAATTATATCTGGTTTAATGTGCATACTTTATTGTTTAGATACCCGCACTAACGGCGGCTCTTGGATCTTATCATAACAGATTTTATGGTATAATTATTTTTCGAAAGTATAGGAATATTTCTAGACTATAGGGCAATGCTCATCCTCTATATCCTCACTGTGTATATTTACTTTCTATACGACCCTCACGAATTGCGCTGTTTAGATCAAACACAACCAGTGCATTTTTTGTACCAGAAAGCTGGCGGTATTTTAATCTGATTTACGTTTCTTACTCTTTTCTTTATTTGAAATGGGCGTGTTTTGGTCTCTGCGTATATATAATGTCTACATTGTAATGATGAACATGTCTTGTTAGTATCATCATGCAAATAATTATGATGTTATTAATGAGGCATATGGAACGATTAGTGTTGTGGCCTCTCATATTTAAATTCCTCTGCAAATATTTAAAACCATACTATCGTATTGTTGAAGTTAGAGCATAACTAGGGTAAATTAGTTCAAGTTAACTATATTATATACATCGTAATGGTCGAAAACTATAGTGAGAGATAGAGAAAGAGAGAGAGAGAAATTGTTTATTAAATATTGTCTCTCCCATTGTTACATACAAGAATAAAATACAACGTAAAACATACATGTTAACAATGGCCGCCAAAATTGGCTATGAGAGACATAAAACAAATATTGCTGGTAAATTAAATTAAATTGGCATATTTAAACCAGTGCATGTAGCAATGGCTTGCCGACACACAAAAAAGTGTACAGTCTACAAACCGTCGGACATGGCAGGTGAAATAACCGGTTACCAGACATCACCATGGCGACATATACTCGTAGTAACCATGGCAACAGACGCCCTAGTGGTCCGAGCGAAGCGTAATGTGATCTTTGTCGACTGGTTCTTTTAAATTATATCTTTTACAATTTATGTGCACAGGTTAAGTTTGTTTTTATGCCGAGTACAATGTTGTCTATGTTAATAGTGGTAAATGTCGCCTTGACAGTGTTGCGTAATCATGAGAGATGATATCCTATCTATCGTTTCTTTTCCGCGTTCATTTATTACCACTATGAATCACAACAGAAAAGTCTATCATATATAGGTTTTGAGTGATCAAGAATTAAACACAAAGTAAATCCATACAATATTGTATACTGTCCATGAGTGTATTGGAAAAAAACTGTATTATCATTTTCTAAAGGGGAACATGACCGTTCTGATATAAATATTCTTCTCTAACTTTCGGAAGTTCAGCCTTCAGAAGGATATGTTATTGCATGCATACCAGTCCATATGATGATATCGAGTGTTTAACCATGGAATCACACGAAATCCATTGTCACCCTTGCAAGTAAACAATATGCGTAATGTGATATCCGAAATAAGCTTTGATCATATTGAAAATGCATGAATGTTTTGGTTTTTCCTGTTGCCAGGCAACTGTTGGTTCGTGGCCGGAGCCGTGACACTTGCTGCCATGCACCGGAAGTTGTTCCAAAGAGTCGTGCCCTTTGACCAGGAAATAGACGACAACTACGCAGGTTAGTATTCGGTTAGTATTCGGTTACTGTTATTCGAGCACACTTCGCCAACGCAGGTAGGTCGTCGCAAATGGGTTAAAGATTCCCGCATCGACGTTAAACTCCATAATTCACTCACTCACCCTAGTGAGGATTCATTAATAGGGGGCGGTTGCCATTTAAGTAGCGTGGCTTTAAATATTTGAAACATCTCAGACCGACCTACTATCAAATGGCAACGTAGAAGTGTAATGTATATGTAGCATTCTTGGAGTTAGCATATCGTTCCATCGTTAGCATCCTCGAAACACAGGTCATTATGACTATGCTTATTTGACGGAGGTTAGTGTAGTCATAATGGCTGTCGTTTCGAGGATGCATCGTTATTAGCTCTTGTCCAAATTTGTCCAGTTAATCGGAAAGTATCAGAAATGAACACAGATGTACCATACAACAGAACGGGAACCAAATTTTAAATTCCAAATTACAAATGTGGTTTGGGATCGTTTCGCTTTTTAACGGAATTTGGTGTGTGAACGACAGCAAGTAACCGTATTAAAAATTCTTCAATGCACATTGGTATTTGGTGTGTCAACGGTAATGGCAATGTTTTCAATTTTTAATAAAATGTTCAAAATGTCAAATGTCCCAAAATTTATTTTTAATAAAATGTCATTTTTAATAAAATGTAATGTCATTTTTAATAAAATGTAATGTCATTTTTAATGTCATTTTAAATAAAATGTCACATTTATAAAATGTCAAAAATCATTAAAACTAGGAACAGTTTGCCACGAAACGTCTTTGACAAGGACTGCGATATTCGCCACGTCTACATTGTGTCAAATTGAAAGTGTTCGTCATTACAGGGATATTCCGTTTCTACTTCTGGCAGTACGGCGACTGGCGGGAGATCGTTGTTGATGACCGGCTGCCCACCAGGTACGGACGTCTCATCTACTGCAGCAACGAGAACGAGAAGAACGAGTTTTGGTGTCCTCTGTTGGAAAAGGCTTACGCAAAGTACGCTTCGATAAGAATTCGCCAACGTCTTGTTTTACCGGTGTTCTTAACTTCTTAAACTTTAGGTGTGAAATCAGACAAAAATACAAAGATTTAAATAGCACAAATTTCATAAAAGCCGTTGTATAATTAGTCAGAAACGCATGTAGACACAGTCACAGATTCTACAACGACTTATTTTCTGCAGCTATAAAAATTATATTTTCATACCACCCCTGTATACATGTACTTCTAATATACTTCTAATATTCCTGTGCAGACTGTACGGGTGTTACGAGGCTATCGACGGCGGAAGGATACACGACGCCTTGGTTGACATGACTAGCGGTATATCGGAACTGGTGGACCTTAAGAAGAACACCCCGCAATTCGACGTCCTCGCCAAGATGGTTTACGACTGCAGCAATATGAACACTCTCATGGGAGGAGCTATATTTGTAGGTTACTGTGCACATTAACCCTCTCCCTGCTGGATTAGGCACAAGCACAGCTCATTTTGGGCACCTATCGTTGCCTCCAGCGTGGAGAGAGTTAAGGTGTCATCTGTATGTTTAGCCATCTGCTGAGTGACAAGACGCCGATCACTAGACTAGAAATGATTTTTTTTTTTTAAATAATCGTTGTTGTTTTTTCATTGGGATATTTGACGGAGGTTAGTGTAGTCATATGGTCTGTGTTTCGAGGATGGGATATAGAGCCACTCTCATTTTTACTTATATCACGGCTTGTCAGTTTATAACAGCAAGAAACTCGCAACATCCGTTGTGTTAACGGACCAAGGATAATAATGAGAGTAGCCATTGAATATACGGGTACATGTTCAGAAAGACTGGTTTTAGCAAATATACGGAACACGTAAATACGTACAATATAGCTAATATAATAATAATAATAATAATAATAATAATAATAATAATAATAACAAGAACAACAATAAAAATCATGCATTTTTAGAGCGCCGATATCTTCCAGTATATGCTCAGTGGTGCATTGAGAGAGCAAATAACAGATTCTAACATAATATGATATAGAAACCGACAGCTTGGACCATCATAAAATAATAAATGTACATTAAGGAAACCATTTGAATAGATTCAACATTTGCGTTGACCTTACTGCTGCAGCTCGGCCATGTTTGTTGTTGTTGTTGATGTTATTAGTAGTGTTGTTCACACAAATACAGGCTATTAGTTATTATCACCAATAATAATGATAATAAAATATAATGCACAATAACAATTATTTTCACAGAACAGTTCGTTGTCGGCTCGGAGCGAAGTTCGGCGAGACAACGGTCTGTATGAAGGCCATGCCTACAGTATCGTTGATATAGTGAAGGTATGATATTATTTTATTAATTTTAAAAAACTTCAATGACAAAATAAAAATTATAAATTCATTATCATCAAAATGTAACTGCAAATAGATGTAATAACTTTGTTTCATTTTCAATGCTAATCCTAATTTCTATTTGGAAATATTGGAATGCAATTGTTGTTAAATATGTTCATATTTTTGCCTATTTCTAAATATCGGCTTGTTTGACAGGTAGATTTTAACGAAAAGGAAATATTGCTGTTGCGCCTGCGCAATCCTTGGGGGCGGGGCGAATGGAAAGGTGACTGGAGTGATGGGTAAGCCACGTGTCGAAACATACATCAAACACTTGTAAAATTCTAATTCATGTTACTTTTCTAATAGAGACTTCGATTTTTTAAGAAAAGCGCTATTTAAGCCCTATAATACCTTTACAGTACGTTGTAATTTTTTGCTGTGTTTCAATTGGTTGTAGAATATTGGTAGATTTTAGCATTAACGTATTTTAAAATCATATTGACATCTGAGTACGACTTCATTTCAGCGACTTCAACTGGAATCGACTCAGTGCCAGAGATCGTATAATGATAGAACATAGACGTAAATCAGATGGACAGTTTTGGTGCGTATTCTTAACATCTAATATCAATGTTGCATTTTCGCAGGTTATATTATTTGTAAATCATATATAGTGTATAACATAGTTGTAATGTTACTCTATCAGGAAACATATAGATCTATAATACATAGCACAGTGCATTGAAGAAATAAAAAGTGTTCACATATTGAATATAACCGGAAGTACTCCGATATCCGTCGGTGGTTTCCAGTCTGATTTCCGGTAACCTGTTTTATCCTGAATGCAATCGGAATGGTAAAATGACATCCAGTGGTAAGAATTATGATCATTGTTTCGCCTTACTTAACATTACAGGCGAGTATAGCGACGTAAAGTAGCATGGAATCTCATCTGAGCTATGTTCAGTTTGAGCCCACTTTACGGAAAACTGTGAAGGGATAATGATGTTGTTGTACTTGTTTGCAATATACGGAGGATATAAGAAACAATATATATATTGGGCAATATGTAGCAACTATGTTTTATTAACTTGTCTAGCTTAGTTGAAGTGCACTGTATATGTCTGTGTTCCAGGATGTGTACGGACGACTTTTTCAAGCAATTCGATGAGCTGGAGTTCTGCCACCTTTGTCCAGACGCTTTAGCTGCAGAAATCGCAGTGGACACGGTATGTCAACATGGTTCTTCAGCATCATTCATACATACATCTGGAGACGCACCACTTGCCATAATACTAGTACAAACATTTACATTAGATGGGGCGGATTCAAGGGGGGGGCTCACCCGGCTTGCGCCCCCCTAGAATTGGAAAATATTGTTCAATAAACATATATTATGTATTATGGTGAAATTATGAGCCCCCTCTAAAATACATGTTGAGCCCCCCATACCCAGTGTGTTGGGTTTTCTTTCCAGAAAAAGAAACAATGGAAAGTGCAGGAGTTCCATGGTGAATGGATACGCGGAGTGACAGCAGGGGGCCCTATGAAGAGCTTCGTGTCAAGTTGGTGCACGCTTTTAATATGTTTTAAAACATTTTCCAGTTACATCTCACCCTTTTTAATGACTCCAATTACACCTAAAATACTAATTTAATTTGGGAAAAAAAATTCGTTATTTTTACTGCTTTTTTATCAGGTGTATTGATCACGTGATCGGAAAGTGTAATTTGATTGGAGGAGTAATAGCATGCGCTTGGAATCAATCACCTCCCATAGAGAATGGTACAATTCCGAACTTCGCTTACTACATTCTTACATTATGTAGGAGTCGGAGTTAGGTCACGTGGGCTAGGCAAGATCGGAAAGCTGTGGTTTGTGTTTGTTTGTTGTGGTTTTTTTGTAATTTGTTGTGTGTTTTGGAGGGCGGGTGTTGTTGTGTGTATTTTGGGTTGGTTTCTTTTACACTATGTTCTTGGTATCCATAACAGAACTGTTCTGGAAGAATCCCCAATACAAACTCCATCTTGACCAGGTGACCAAGACGTCCAGTGTCGTAGTGTCGCTGATGGAGGTCGTCGACAACACACTGCTTGAACAGGACAAATACAGAATCTCCATAGGCTTCGTCATATTCAAGGTATTAATAAATAAATGTGTTGTCAATCCGACAATCTGATTGGTCCACGTGACCTAAAAACATTGGATTCATACCTTGATGAACAAAATTTCCTTAGGTGGCATTGTGACGTCACGTTATATATGACGTCATCTATACTTGATGTCGGCAAAATATCAATGCGCCGCTT
>JAVCKZ010088041.1:0-25452 GCA_034780755.1 Lepetodrilus elevatus
GGGGGTCGCTAGGGTTTTGTGGATTATTTAATTTCAGGAAACAAAGTAGTTTACTTAGGATCGACAATTCGTAACCCCAAAATGCCGTCTACCAGGGGACGTTCCTTGACGTATTCCAGATCAAGACACCAGTCAACACAATACATTGTCCTCATGTTATCCAGAATATACTCACTTTCTTTAAACTGTAGAAGGTTGTTGTGTTGAGGGGTGAACACCAAACACGCATAGCACATCTGGTCCCTGAAACACAGCAAATATACGCAGGTGAGAACTCCATGAATCATGGCATGCCAACTCACACTCATACATGTAGATGTAGCATCCAAATACAGGGTCACTCATTTCTCTTACATTTTAAGTAACAAATAAAATTACTGCAAAACAATAATACATAGTAATTGTACATCTAGATATTGAATTGAATACGTGCTATTAAAGTTCAGCAATGCATATAAAACACAAGCATACATTGAAAGTACCATATCCATCCGAAGTTAATAATACTAAAGTGTATACTTTCATAAACTATCCAAATAATTTAATATGACAACCAACGAATGAGTATGAGGAGAGCTAATATCCCTGTCGCACACAATTATCATAGATGTCGAACTCTCGTATATAAATACACTAGTGTACGCAAGATGTAATGACATCAATATTTCTGGCAAAGGTCAACTTTTCAAATGGTATCGAGTGCTTTGGGGATACTTATACAAACCCAACACATTCATATAATACAATATCCCATGCAAACCATGGTTCGTAAAACTAATCTAACATATATAATAATAGCAAGTACTGCACACAGCGTTTGATATATTTGATAATGCCTTTAATGGAGTGTTATTTGTTGCATTTTTGTTTTACTTCTTCTAATTCCATCAGCATCACTACAACAATTACATTAATACCTGGACATATCCAAGATAGCTCGAAAGCTTCCATGTATACGGCAGACTGCAATAATTGGTAATCTAATCTGACACAATCCATTACATGGGACCGAACATGGTAGATATATGTCGGCAATAATATTCAGAACTAGAATGTTTCTTACCAATGCAGTTGGAAGGTTTGTCTAAAGAACAAGTGGAAGGCTTCTATAATGGACCAGGGATACCCGCTAACTACATGTTCCGTGGAAACAGAGACAATAAGTAACAACTATAAGCTACATAACACCTAACACCAGAACACGGCCACCATGTACTCAGATATATACACGTCACGTCTGAACCCCGCGCTCTGAGGTAACCTGAAGAGCAGTCTAGAAGAGGGGACATGCATTCTGTGACTTCTATTGTCATACAGGTCAGAAATAATATGTAATGCACCGACCCCCGGTTATATATTATACAACATACACAGTCCGCTAGGTATATGACGTCGGTCTTCATAAACATGACTAACATGAACTTTAACAACATAATTAACTCCACATGAATACTAGTATTTATATTTAACTCGCAAATTGCCTGAAGACAGTCAATAATCCGCATAGCTATGCTTGACTTATACCATACAAGATTCTTGCTTGGATCACACTTCCGGCGCACCTATACAAGGATATCGTGATTTCAATAAGTGTATATCATTATGATGCTCAAAGATCTCTTGAAAGGCTTTCCATAGTTGAACCAGGTCGAGCACTAAAACAGGTAGTCTAAATCTAGTTTCATTTTCCATCTCGACAAAGTAGAAATAATTACAAGTGCCTTCACGAATATTGGTAACCGTGCTTCGTTCTGTCTGATCATATTTCCAGGAGGATACCGGAACGCCTGGTTCCACGCATTCCGTCGACATGTTTGAGCAAACAGAACTATCGACGTTTTCAGTACCACAGCTTAAAACCATGCAGCGATTTCTTTGTTTGTCAATGTTGAACGTCTATAAATATCTTCAAAGGGAGACAATACGATCGATACGCGGGCACGAGATAATGCTTCCTGTATCTACAGCCACCTCGGTTATTGGGATCAGGGCAAATGTACATGACTTTTTTTCTCATCACTTGAATGTACAGGAAACGCATCGCAGCGCGTCCATGATCTCTCAGCTTGCCAACAGCTGCCAATCACATCTAGTTCAAATAAACAACGCACATGCAAACACAATTAACGCATTTAGATCATGACTATCCTAATCCCAACGCAAACAGCGTTTAAGTTACACTGTGTACTTTGCACGATATAATTACTTTGATTATTGTAATATAGCAAGATATGTGAATATTAATAGTTTACATTTAAATAAATCAAATACGTCGTAGGACAGAGTGTTATTATACATGCATGCTCCCGGAGGCTGATATAACTATCAACACTACGATCAATACTGCCGTGTATTGTTAATAATTAATACAATATACATTCACACTTAGTAAATAACGAATATATAATTATTCAACTGTTAGAGCGCAACTATGACGATTCATGAATACAATTTGTAATAGTAATCGAGTCCATCTTGTAGCAAGGCGTGACTGCTACTCGAAGCGTTTATCCCTTAAGATGGCGTTCACTTGTTCATGGTAAACTATTCTCACCGGCATCGGATCTCTCTAAATTATTCACTAAATACTTATTGGGATGACATTCCTCTTCGATTTCCACCGACTACTTGTACAGCGGTGTAATGGATCTCATGAAATATGCATTAGAAGACGCACAAATCTGTAATCGAGGCTGTCCTACGAGACCAACGAGATGCAACACGTGTGTATACGTCTCAGGAAGTTGTACGTGTCAGTGAGTGTGTTTTTTGTTTGCTTTTTTAGACAATATTTATTTCAGAAAAACTTCCTGCATCCACGAACAGCCATCTTAATGACTATCTGAACATGTCTCCCATGCAGTTTCACATACAATAATTACAAGACGACACGTTAGGTGTTCAAACCGGGTGGATGTCCTTGGACAGGCCGAAAGTCAAGATGGCCGCCAACATAATCCTACACATCAACACGTGTCCACGATACAAATAAACCGGAACATTTTTGTAAACATTATACGGACGTATCGATTCCATAATAAACATAACTCGTAAATTAGATTTATCAGACGCTCCTTTGTTTGGCACAACATGTCTTTGGATAGATTACATATACCAGGCAGAAAATATGAATTCTAAGGGATGTAATAAAAATTCGATCTCCCCTAAAAGAAGGACCGAGGACGTTTCATTATGGACGTGTCATTATGGACGTGTCATAGATCAGTGTGTACACGGACATCGACACTGTCACCTGACACAATGGCAACACGATGTACAATGCCACCCGTGTGTGATACGCTGTGCGTACTGGCAGGTGCTGCCGTGTTACACCCTACCGGAACAAGGACAGTAACTGCAAGTGGCGTAATTATTGGAATTACCTCCTCCTTAGATATCAATATTACATCTGCTGGGTAAATAGTCTACTGTATACGGGCAGGGCTTAATAAAGAACCTGAATACCTCACTGGCTAGTAATTCTATGTCGCCGGGAAATTATACAAATCCATAACGAAGACTACAGAACACAGACTGGAGTGGATAATAGCATACCAGTACCTTATATGAACATTATATTGGATAATGGCATTTTGGCGTAGACCAGGAGCGCAATTTCCACTGATTCTATACACTTATTTGACGTGCACAAGCCGTATCTACATATCACAACACACAGCATACATTAACCAATTTCAACAACCGTTCAGAGTGAAAGAGAGAGACAGAGAGAGAGATATATAGATATAGAGAGAGATACAGAGTGGAAGAGAGAGGGAGGGAGTAGAGAGAGAGAGGAAGTAGAGATAGAGAGAGAGAGAGAGCGAGCGAGCGAGAGATGAACAACCCGTATAGGACAATACAGATCTACCTAGACACTATATAGTTGACAGTGTTGTGCTTAACCTTCACGTACAAACTAACGTGCAATACACATCAACATACACAGGTTTAGATAACCTGCACGCGTACCAACCAGCGTGTAAAAAAACTCAACATTGTTCGTGACAACGCAGACTACCAGCCAAACGATCCACTAATGGTGAACACAGTGCATAGTTTCAGGACCGACGCCGCCTATTTATTATTGATCAATTTTCACATTACAACATCTCGAAGGACAACACAGTCTTTCTTTGTGATAGGAAATTTATGGTCCGGAATCCTGTTTCTGCTCCAGCAATTCGCCCGCTGCTCGGGATATTAGCCCCCGGGTGTCATTAAAACTAAGTTGAAGTATCGACAGTACATTTAACTGTCTCTGTATAATATTTAAATATCAAGATGTAATATGTTAACATAAACTAAAACTCAAATCACCACTATACGCATATTTAACAATGTAAAGAACGCGGATAAACACTAAACATTATAAAGCAACCTGCTTGTATTACTATTATTTGGAAATAAACAGATATTATAATTGTTGAAATAAGTTAATGAGACATATTACTATTACTAGTATTTGAAGTACGAGTGAGACATACAGGTAGTATGATTGGAGCGGTGCTGACAGTTTCCATAGTTGCACCGGAAGCCCATGGCGCATGCGCAGGATCATATCACCAGGGAAAACATGACAACTCGCACTGCTGCTCCGTAGAGATTCGTATCAATGAATTTAATTATTAATCACTGCACCTGCATGACACATGGAACACAGTAGTCAATGTCAATACATGTGCTGATCAGTATCATGTCACGCCGACACAATGCTCTGCATTACCTACAATGCATGAAGATTACTTACTCACTAGTACACCGGAAACAACCGATAGTAATTTCCCGGCTGGCATATCAACAATCAATACGCAGTGTAACATTATAATCATAATTAAATCTTGGTTCGTTTCATCTTATCGCCAATGCCGTGAATGCGGACATGTGACAGTATTCCGTTACAATACTTGTTTCAGTACTTGCTCCAGTGACCTTTCGTGCACTCACAACATTTGGTCAACTGCATTCAAACTGTGAGTAATATGAGCAGGACACGTGAAGGGGAGCTACGCGTCCCAGAGACCACGGCCAACAGTGGCAACAAGGCTGTAACTCTATTAAGCATGTCCGCAGCGCCTATCTCGCATCCCTGATTAACGACATATCTCTTCCTTAGCTCTATGATCTGCCAGACGGAAAGATACAAGGAGGTAATTAAGGTGACACAGACGGAGGTATTCGGTCAAGGAGTCTGAAGCATGTCGTGGAACCCAGTGAGTGGCATTCCACAGTTGTGTCTCTGCACCTCAGAGAATTCATCCAAATACGTTCAGCGTCCTCGGCATCCGTGAGCAATTATGCATTTCTATGCGGGGATTCTGTACACGCCTGCAGTAGCCAAGCAGAAAATAGGACCCGGATGATGAACTGTGCTCCATGCACTCTCCGTAATAAAACATCTCTCTGTTGTTGTCGGAGAGTTCTTGTAAGAAGATGTGGAAGTCAGGGAGACATGACTCCCTATCCAATCTCAGAAGTCTCCTAGCAGCTCCATTCCTCCCACCCCCTCCTTCTCCCTCCCTCCCACCCCCTCCTCCTCCCGACCGCACTCCACGCTCAACCCCAATCTCAGGTAGGTCATTACAATAATATGGATCCTTGGCAATGTATAGTGTGTGTACATACAAGCACAGTTCAGTACCAGTGGCAGGGATGGGGTTTAGCTGAACATTACATGTACAATGCCCAACGACATGGTCAAAGAGCTGAATTAAATTATAATTAAATGTCAATATTATGCCTCTAACAGAACTGCAGAAGCATCAGCACAATCTGAATTATTGTGAAATGATTGTAGTTATATACAACATCTCTTAAGTGCTATCTTGTAGGTTGGAACTGTATTGGACTGACTGGCTACATTTTAATGGAGTTGCTACCTTTACCACAAAATCTAAAATAAAACACACCAAAAAACATTGTAATGATAAGATTTATCCAACATACCCCTCTCCCCCACAACACATCGTGCACCCAATGACTTTATGAGAGCGGGCTTGTACACCACTGCTATCAGTACAACGAGTCTCTGTCTATTACCCAGGACAAGCCGCCTGCGTCACGGTTCCGGGTGTCGGTACCGCCACTCTAGGCTGGCAATGTCGACGCTCTCACTCCGGGAGTGCCATCAATGTTATACTCCACTGCACACGATTGATTTAAACACATTTGAGAGAGATAAATTTAATTGGACTTTTAAATCGGTTTTAACAGCACATTAGTTGAGGCTCTTCCGTGCACTTTATTTGCTTCATGCGGAAGTACAATAATGTAAAATTAGCCCAAGACGTTCGATGCTATCTATATTCATATATTTACTATACGATAAATGGCATCGTTTCATTATATAGCGTTACCCTGTAATTACCCTTGTATTCACACCGTCCTCTTATACATATATGATTGTCTGTGCTTCATATACTCCTCTATTAATACATGTGGTCTTCAATGCAGACATACAACTGTCATAGTCGAAGCTAACAGTGTACACCAGTGTACATTACCAAGCAACACATACACCATTGTTTACACCCAGCTGAACGTCTTATTGGTGTTTCTTATGGATGTAGTCGGCTAACCAACGTGTATTAACTTGGATGTTAAAACATATAAATCCCAAAATGAAAGTGGAAAATTGTATACACAGCTATAAAACCTTACGTTGATCTACATTACAGATCTGTTTCTGACTCTACATCAATGTTACATCCATTCCAAGCAGTGCAGTAAGCGCCAGAAGTCCAAGGCAATACTGGCGCGTACATTGCTGCCGGATGGAGATGAATGGCAATCCAGAGCTACTCACCTATCCAGCAGTAGATATTTATTGCCCTCGTTCTTGACACAGTGGCCTCGTTGTGAGATGCTGTGTTTGGTGATCTGCAGCTCGCCCTGTGCCACTCCGCTCTGGTACCACGTGCCTCGCCAGTCCACGGGGAACGTGCAGCGCGAGGCTGTAATATAGAGAGAGACGCATGTGTTAATATGCAGTGAAATTTCTTCTCCACATCGTACTGAGATAGGCTTCAGTTAATTAAAAACACTCAGAGTTAGAAGTATGGCTTCAGCATCAGTTTAGATGAGTCATACACACACGCAAAATAAAAATAAAGAACACGTGCGCACATGCAGAATAATTCTGATCGCAAGAATATTTTACATGAGATGCTAGCGTAAACAGTATATCATATATTTAGTTATGGAATCGAACATGGTCCATACCATTGGAAAGACAATACAACAAAGTGTCTGCATTGTGTGTGTGTGTGTGTGTGTGTGTGTGTGTGCGCGTGTGCATGTGCATGTGTGTGTGTGTGTGGGGGGGGGAGTATATGTATGTAATGTCAGAAATGCTAATCATCGCGTGACAACATTAAATGCACATAATGCTATCTAATTTCTACATCAACTGAATGGAAATTAGTTGATTTGTTTGCACTTGTATTGTATTGGACCAACTATATACTTATTCATCGTTTCCTATATTGTTTACATTATATGTAAATATGTGTTCGAAGAAAACATTTGTATCAAGTGGACAGTGTTCGATCATTACAGTAAACAATAGATGTACTGTTTCGTTTGACTGACCCAACAATACTGAATAATTGGAAAGTTGACAAATAATTTAATGCATTTTGCACTTGCAACTTAACTTAATCAAACACGATCATGAACCTCTGCTTGGGTGACTTTCAATTCACATGCTAACCAAGAAAACACGCCGACCAAGAACAACTAAATAATTAATTCAAATCAGTTTGATTGTTCGTATGACGTCCCACTACGTTTGAGTGTCAATGTTATACCAGCGGTGTAATGGCGGTATAAGCGGACTGCGTGTTAGCGCCGAGCAAGTCTCATACAAATCTCGGCAGATTAGAATAGGGAGAGAACGCAATATAACTATCAGTCAACAGGACTATCACTACGGGACGTCTAGCTCGACGAGAAGCCAGGGAAGTTGCCCATTGACATGCAACACTGCCATACATACATCTCTGGAGTCGAATCCCGCTGTCAAAATATTATCTCATCGGAATTAAATGTGCAGCATTGATTGACTCACCGTTGGTGGTTCTACCAGAACAGAAGCGACTGGAAGACTTATTTAATTCATATCTGCGTGGATGTGCAACACGTTAGTTCCTGTACATTGAAGTCTACACATCAGAGTCGTTGTCTACTATAAGAGATTTACGACTAGGTCATTCACAGTGCCGCAGTAATGGTAATCACACACAACTGCATACAGCACTCGGACACTAATCATAGACTGACAATGTGAATTATACGATGACTGATGTAGCAGGGCCGCCACAGATCGCGGTATTGAACGGTTCACCGTGATTGTGCCAGGAGATATAAGTGCGTGTGATTAAAGCAGAAAGGTATTTCCTGGCTAGCGGTAGTGCCACACAAGCAACCAGTCCCTGTGTTTGCTAAGCCATCGACATCCATATTCCTATGAGATGCGCTACTGCCACTAATCTATTCAATACGTTGTTATCGGAAAACACCAGCGACAAATAGACCAGAACACCAATTAAAAATGATCAGTGGTTGTTTCCCCTTGTCATAAACAATCTCCCGATGCCACAGAGAGATTTGCCGATTGCCCATTGAATGCGGCTTTCAGAAGACAGCTGAGACTCAACGGTGAACTGAAATTACAACACTCTTCATATAACCACTCTTATCGACCGGGCATTAGCAACAAAGGATCAACATGCATTTGTCTTTCTCGTGTTTCACGTCGTCATTGACCTAGGAACCGCTCGTGAAGGGACTGAGGACACGGTAGAAGGTGTCCGTGATCTGGCCAGACCGCAGCTGTATGAATGTGCCGACATTGGATACTGGCAGTGCAGGGAAACATGTCTTCATTTTGTGCACACACACGTACACGTCGTGTCCACTGTCTGGCTGCATGACTCATCTCCCTTAAACTCCGTGATCAGATTCCCATCAAATTAGGTGTGAGACCGATTCTGTGCTATCGCAGATACATTTATTATTCTTGAGACCAACTCTCATATTTGACTTAATTAACATTGTCATAACTCACTATAATCTATCTGGCGGACTGGCTATTACTTCTGTTTTCAACATTGTTCTACTGCTTTCACTATCAAAAGAAATTCGCTAAAAGGGAGGCAATTATTTTCAACCATGACGGTCAGATTTTGCCAATAAATATATGGCTTAACGAGAGAGGTTTTTGACAAAGCCATTAATATTTTCGTCTTTGTGTGAAAGTTAATGAAAATCCTGGTGAGTTCAAACTCGTGGGCAGCTGTAATCGACTTTGGGTTGCTAAATTTGCTTGAAATTAATCAGCCTAGAATACAGCCATTGTCTCCCCTTGTCTGGCCGTGTGTGGACAGAGGGCGTTGCCAAGCAGGGGGCGCCCTAGTGTCATTAGCACACGTTGCATCACGGGATGGAACAACATGTCTTAAAATCTGAACACGGGTCGAATTAACGAATTATTCACACCAGATTGCATATGGGCACATTTATCGACGTCCGAATGTCCAACAACACTGATTGATGTCGTGATTCAACATTTATTATGGAAATGAAAACTTGTAATAACTTGTTCAAACTATGTCGTGGTTCCGGAATAGCATAATAGCCCCTCATTTCCCAAGCCACCTGGTGATTTGAGATACTACTGATGATATTCAATCAATTTCAAGTTCCTGACCTTCTGGAATGTGATATCGTATTGAAGGAACAGCCATTACCGATGCAAATAAGATGAACGTCAATTAGAATAGGAAATGCTGAAATGAGGAAAATGTAATATGGGTATACTTTGCAATCCTAAACAGCTCAATGTAATAATAATCGATAGGCATGTAGCTATATTATAACTAACCTAGTAAAATATATATAAATACTCTTGGCAAAAACCCACACTACAATATTAATTTTCATATGCACGAATCCAGGAGGACGTTCAAATAGGTTTCGTCGTCAAACTGTTGCTTATATTAAGCCACATTGAGAATTAGTCGAATTACAATATTTAAGTTTATCGGACCGACTAGTATGAAGAAAACACGTGAACATTATTGAAATCATGGCTTCAAAGAAACTATATAAGAAACAAGTATTCAATTTCCAGTATAGCGACGTCTGTATTCACACAATGCTGATTCATCCAATAGTTATCTGGCACTGCACTTTACAGTAAGTTGGCACGATAAGTCTTGGAAATGTAACCCATATATTTCAGACATGTATTTATGTAAATAACATTATTAGACATCACGTTGATCCCAGTGGATGCACCGCAAGATTAGCGTTACATTAGGAGCTTAACATGTGACCGCCAAAATAGACTATTATGATATGTTGTTCATTAGTTACTTTAGGGCGACTGCATGCATGCTCTTTGCTTACATCATGGACATACTTAATAGAACATAACCAATGAATGGTTGGAAACGTGGTTCATTCAATCATCAACATCATAACGTGGGGCGAATGTTATCTCGTGACAACAAATTCAGATTCTTATACGTCAACACATCCGACATTTATTGGAATTCTCTAGCGAATGGCTAAATCTACATCTTTACTGGATTTGGTGAGAGAAAAAAAAAGCTTTGAAATCCCACACGTAAGCGCATCATGAGACGTCCTAAGTGTCAGAGTAAACGTCCGTTACATACGCAAGTACTCCTCATACACGGAACAAACAAACCGACAGCAGTGCATCAGCGAGCAGAATGTGTTGAACGTTACCATCGCCATCAATAGACGTACGGCTAACGTGAATGACAGGACCTGTCTAATATCAGCAGTCCTTTTATCCTCTACGCTACGGCATCAACTGTTCGCAGTCTCCGAACAAACACCGGCATCGCTTACTGCAGTCGGCTAAGGTAAACACACAGATCATCGACAGAACAAATATATTGGAATTGGAATGGGGATTAAGTGGCAGCTAGAACTGTTCCTACTGGAGATGGGTATATGGCTAACCATATAACTGTCAGTGTTGCTGGAGCTCTGTAATGCCATGAGCTTGGATGAATGACAGAGAAGTATGATGAGAGATAGAACATGGATTTAAGAATAAATCCTCTTCGGTTCTGGTATATTTTCAATTGTCTGGCAGTCATAGGAATCACGCAGCTCGGCCATAGACGCAGTCACCACAGCTGCCACGCCCAGCTAGTTGCCGGACAATTATTACTGTTATATTGGTCTAATTCGAAGCTACAGTTTGAATTGAATCAGTCAGTTTTGTGAATGATTTGATAAGGAGGCCATCTTTCTGGAGCATCTACTAATTGTCTGGCGTCACCGCTTGTCCATGTTGCACGTAACACTCTACAGCAGGAACTCCACGAATTCCAAGGAGCACAGGTTGCGTGCAGCCTTCGTCATCATCAAAGCCAAGGCATGTCACTCGGCATCCTGATTCAGTTTGGTAATTGTGGAATTTCCTCTATGTTTTGCCGGGTAAACGATCGTGTTAGGAATTGTGTCCTATAGGTACTACCTCGCTGCTTGGTACTATACCATCGCGGCCTTGGCATTTATGGTGTATATCAACGTCCTATATTCTTTAACTGAGTCCTCACCTTGGACTCCGTACATCATTCTACCTGCCGTAATACACCACCGCTATGTATAAATTATTCTCAGTTCATTTCCGGTATAGCATTAACTACCTATCTCGGCTTGAAGCAATAACATCCTGAGTTTCCCTTGACAGGCAATCATGATGGACTTTGACCTGTCTACCTCTATCTCTGGGCAATAGTGACGGGATAAACACACTCCACTGTACGTATTATTTGTTAGTATTACATGAAAGATGATATCCGTATTTTTCTACTGAACATTATAAACATCGGCATATTTTAACTATTGAGGTTTAAACTCCAACAACTACATTTGTTTGGTATTGATTTTGTCACGACAGCTCTTTAAATAAAACACGAAGAACATGATAAGATGTAGACATCAATTAGCGTAATCTTCTCTGATGCAGAATAACAATGTGATTAAGTTAGGCCCGTGAAGGCCTGTTTCTATTTCTTAATGGTAAAGATCTTCACCTCGCCTCTTCCCCTGCAGACTCAAAGCCTCTAGCCCGGGGGGTGCGAATCTCAAGACTTCATTATGGTTCCTTTTTCCCCAGTGCTCTCAGGGTTCTACAAGAGTGGGTCTGGTTTTACAAAACAATTAAATTTAGTCGAACCTTTATCCATTGTTGTAGGTGGTAATGAGTTTTGCGGAGTGGCCACAGGGAGCGCCCCCGGAGGAGAGCAGGGGATGTAATTACAAATCAGGAAAGCATGTCAGGAACAGTCTGGGATGTTTCTGGACCAGGGTCCTGAGGGGTCACGTTAATGACAACTGGTAAGGAGTGGACGAGCCCAGGAGATGTAGGGGGTGCTGTCAGTGACAGTTTGGGTCCGAGTAGTTCGTCCCACGAGTATTGTTGGGGTGCTACGAGTGACAGTTTGGGTCTGCGAGACCTGGCCCATTCCACTTGTACAATTTGAACGTCTTGTGGTCGACGGACCAGTAATGCCGTGCTAGTTACCACGATGTCACTGGGCAACGAATATCTGACACCGCGTGACGACATGAGACCATGCGGGTACAACCGACTTAAGTTCAAGGTGACTTACTGATTTACACAGCCAACTTCATTAAAAAGGTGTAAGGCTTAACCTATTTGAAGGTCCTCATTGGTCTTCAGGGGATGTACTAACGGCTTGATTACATCATGATCCATAGCAACTGTTCCTTTCCAGTTCAAGCCCGGGCAGGACATTTCCGGTATTGATGACGTCACTGTCTGCCCCAGATCTTGGTCGGTCCTATGTCTAGCGACCGTTGCACATATGCGCCCATGCTCTCAACATCTACGTCGTTTGCCTGACATATGCGCCTTTCAATACTCGTTCGCTTGACAGATACGCCTGTCATTAACCTCTATGTTCTCACTGAACACGTGACAGCGCATCACCACGTATTACATAAGATAGGTGAGCGCTCATATCAGCATCATAAATAGACGTGACGTCGGTGAAATCATACAGCGCCTACCGTATGGAAACTGTATACATGTATTGCAGATATAAATTGAAGAACATAAAAGCAGAGACAGAAGTGATCAGTTAGGTTGCTGAACTATTTCAATCAGTCTAAGATTTGCATGGCAAATACAAATACATATGTGCAGAAGACGTATATACTGGCACTACAATACCAGATAGCGCTGCATTACCATAGATAACACAACAACATAATATCACACTACACTACCGAAGATAACACCACCGTACCATATAACACTACACAACCAGATAAAACACTACAGGGAATAGCTGGAGCTGCTATTTCCAATGCTCATAAATCTCTCCCTATATCTAGCTGCTCACGAAGTGTGTAGCTATGTCTGTGGCCGCCTATTCCCCGTGCACAGTCTCTGACTTCTCAATCATTACTTCCATTGAGGGAGATATTGAATAACCATAAAGATTGCCTATTATCTGAGGTCGACGGACTCCTTGGATGTACTGTGTTAGTGGCGATGTTTACTTCCTGTGGGCCTGGATTCAATGGGAGACGTCAGACTTGGAGAATTCCAGGAGCTCTTGTAGTTCTGGTTCTCCTCGACTCGTGGGACTGTAGGTACATCTGCCTGATTAGTTACATGTACTATTGTTGACCGACGGATAGAGGCCGTCGAAATTTACCGACGGCAATGAATTAATCAAACAGGTTGATGCGGATTGAGAATGGGGTTCTAGACAGGGAGCGAGATGAGTGGGTCGGGCTCTGATGGGTATGGATGGGCCCGTGTAGGGGGTTCCCGGGGCTCTGCCAGGGTTGTGGTGTTAGATGTGAGAACATGGACACAAAGCCTACAAATCGATTTCTGTCCGTCAAACCAACCCCTGCGTGGCCCCAACTCGATAATCAGCCAGCCCAAGGGGCCTCAGATTTGTTGCGAACGACCCCAATTAGGTCGCGGGAGATTTCTTGCACTGGTTCCCATGGAGAGAGAAAAGAACAATAGCACATGGAAGCTACTCAATGTGAAATTCTGATGTGATATTTTTAGGATCTTTTCTCATAAAAATAGATGAAACTGGTTTTGTTATCTGACAACAATGCGCGTTCTGCAAGCTGCGCTGTCCATCATTCAAGGCTCGCGTCTTTCATCCGAGAGTCTCGTGCTACTACAATCCCAACATATACCTCAGCACATGCACAGCGTGCGCATCTTCTGACGTAATTAGATGAGGTAATGAATCACTGCGATTACACACATCCACACTGTGATTGAATCCCCATACCTGTAGTTCACAAGATATGATAGTTATCACCCCGACACTGATGTAATAGTTACTAATAATATCATGGCAATCGATACCGAGAAACATCCGTGCGCATATCATATTTGTTGACAGGTAGTGATATCAAGTAACAAAGCGACGGTACGTGAATGGACAAGGAACTCTAGAGGCAGTAGCCAGTATAGTAGCACACAGGTAGAAGCATTCTTAGCTACTCTCCATTATTCCTGCCATCCTAGAAGCAATTTGCCAGTCTAAGCATTATCACAAACGTGTGCTGGGCACGAATCGATACGCAATGTAACATTTACATGCATAGCAAATGGAGAAAAACAACTGGTACGAGGCTGCTACACGGAATCTGGACGGGATGAAAGCCTATAATGGAATAATTGACGACTGGCTACTCAATGCGACTCCGTGTTATGACAGGACAGTGCTTTACAGATGCTTCACGTGTTGCCAGATGAGCTAATGATCAGATAAACAATTGCGAAATCTCAGTATGTTCCAACGGAGATGAAAAACGTCCATTCTGTTTATTGTCATCAATGCTAATTTGTTACCGATACCACTGGTTGTATGTACATGTACTTATATGCCACTGCGTGGTGTCATTAATACTCGTTATGCTGACTGTGGTAGAGAACGCACGTTAATACAATCAGTTTATATATCTCTATCCATAATGAATAAAATAACTTCAGTGAGTAGGATTTAGAATCTAATTAAATAAAAAAAGTACAAATTAAATCGGTGAAAGCAGTAAAAATGATGTTTGAAAAAGAAAAGATGAATAAATTGAGCGCAGTGGGAATATCAATGCTCACTGAATACTAGAAGTCATAAAACAGGTTTGCCGATAGATTACAGAATGTAAATATTTATCTTCCAGTAATCCCCAGCTCATGACAACTATTCTCGGTGCAGGGACACTGTGTGTTATTTGCTTTTGGCACGTGATACCGTTCCATCTCTTGGTCCACGATATTACTTTGCGGAAACAGTTTGACTCGGGGCAGATAGACTTCCGGTTTCACCATGATGTCACGTGACGCCGTATCAATGGCTACCCGGATCATAGCGTCATTAAATGAGTCAAGCTGGCATCCGTCTAGTGTCACTGATGAATCGCTAGCGCCCATAATCTCGTCATTTATAACGAGGTGCTAAGTAGGCGACAAATTATCTGGAAAGCCAGCCATTTCTCTTCATGAATATTCATTAGGAAGAAATGATGAGATGGTAAAACTAATTATCAGTCGAGAAGAAAGTAGCATATATTTATTCTGTGGTACTGGTGTATCCTATCACACAAGCCCCCTCTATATAATCTATTTATCTGCTTAGACCGAGTCTATAACACAAGTGCTGGTTTCTTATGCCGCCGGAATAACTGAACACAAAATAGGTTAAATCGCTGCCACTTTTTACTGGCATGTCCCATTAACTGTATTAAATCTAAGAAGCCATATTTGGTCTGGCCTTTTTTTCAAATCAATGTATCTTCATGATTCTGTCACGTTTTTTGTCGTCCCTGGAGTTGTGGACGCTAATAGTCACGTGTTATCTGGAAAACAGCTGCTCGGGAGCGAATAGTTCGTCCCTCTTTTACCTCTGGCCAAAAATGAAAGCTTTATTTTCCGGCTGGTCTATCGTATCAAGGCTCTTGAATTCCAACTCGCGGAAATTGGACCGTGATTATCACAAATTGATGTCACTCTTCCGAGCTTCTCGCGACAAGACAAAGAGCGCGCGACACACACGTGAGATTTTTCACATCAAATCCAATGGTCGAGATGATTCATGCCACTGAAAATTCTTTGTACCAAAGGACGATTTTATTTAGAGAATTTTCAACAATGTAGAAATGAAAGAAGGAAGTGGTTGAGAGGGTAACCCTGTACGATGGGGGCACGTTCCGGCACCCCTAGGCCCCAGCTGAAGAGACTTGCAGGGGACACTCGCTAGGGGGACATGCAGTCAGGAAATATCGACGTCTCTCAAGACAGTGGATGTCGCACGTGGTGACGTTAAATTACTCATGGCCGAGTTTCAACAATAAACAGATTACAAGATTCATGATTAATGATTATGAATTGCTTCCTATCGGCAAAACAGACAATGTGCACACACACACACACACACACATATGATATTAATGACGATATAGGATTATTAATAATTTTGAAATATTACAGTACGATATCGGGGAGGACAACATTTAGTATGATATATATATATATATTTACGAACTTTACACTGTATAATGACTGTAGTGAAATGGCACTTATATTATAGATCCAAAGGTAACGCCTGAACGAAAAGCTACGATGTGATAGAGACTACACACATAGTCAGCAATAAGAACATTCGTCTGACCCTTCCGTTGTTGAGTTGGTATTGTTTATCAACTGCATACCTTTAATTATTAATTCGCATAACAATGGCGGATCTAAGCCTATTTGCAGTTACAGGACACGATGCTTAGATGTGCAACGATACGTCGTCTTGAACGTTCACATTCAAGATGGCAACGCTAAATACGATACACTATAGATGTATACACAAACTTCAGTTTGACATACTAGTACTGAAATATCACCAAGCAATTCTTCATGGCATATCTGATGCGTGCTTACACGCAAAGCATTTAGTTGTACGTTCATCCTGATTAGGAATTACGTCAAATGAATTGGCTAATATATCAAGTAATTGGAATAAGTTGTCAGTGTACTAGTACACTGATCTTCCGATAGTGGTGTAACGTGGACTGACGTATGTTCAACACGTGTATAGGACACGTCTTCCAATCAATCAGTCATACATAACCAATACCGGTAATACAATACGAGGTATCCAAGACCCAGGCTTCCCCAGATGCCCGGATGTACTGAGTTCACGGAGTTGGTGGACTATCAGTTTCACTGTAATGGAGGTTAGTGGCGCAGTACTCCCTCTGGACACCGTGCACGCAATGCACGGGATTCTCCAACCTGTCGTCAAACATCACCACGCAATTACTGCAACAGATCACTGTCCAAACCGGTGTGAATAGGCCACTCTGATATTCAGATAGACGCAATGATATTCAAAACATACAGAATTCTCGAGTCAGTGTGGCTATTCCAATGACGATACGTCGTTTGGAATATTGGGACCCTTCTTGTTATGAAACATTGGAAGGATCATTGATTGCTTTGAAGGTCTGAAGTTCCACAACAAATGGCGATCTCCACATTGAGGTTAGCAATAGAAGGTCAGACAGTGACGGACGGACGGAGATACAGACAGACACGGCGACACACAGAATGGCGACCTCCAGTCGACCTTGGCGACATCAACGTGCCCAATTAATCCGAGCACATCTGCTGTGAACGTGGACGTTATTAGAATCGCCACCAGCGCAGTGGGCAGCATCTAGCTCCCGTCCTCAGACCCCTTCTTTCCCGCAGAAAGACATTCTACCCTCGGGTCATCTGGAGTTGTCTCATCTCAAAGAAACTATGCCACTGGATCGTTTAATTAATGGAAATTTAGAAATATTCTAGCATGTCAAGCCAGAGGGCTGGAGGCTGCAGACGACGTCACTGTGGTGTCCAGAGAGGATGACAGCTGGTACAAGAAGGTTAAGACGCGCAGTGACACGCTGTGCTAGACAATACCATTGCCAGCTTCATATTTGACAATTGTGGCGGGCGACGGCGAGGCAAATTATAGGGATTTGTAACGAAATGCAAATTGCCCTAATTCTTCGCTGTTCATTTATTTTCTGCGGTACTGAATCTTAAAACTGTCACTGCAGGTCTGTGATTCTCCGCCACAGTAGGAGCCCATTGTGCTGTTGGCATAGAAGGAGAAAATGTAAACGGGTTACACACGAAATTAACTAGAAGTTTGCGCTTTTTTACCCAAACAGTAAATGCATTACGCAATACAATTCCCCATGAGGAGGTGATGGAGATAATTTAGGATTGACCATTTATATTTCACACTCAGTAAATGCAATTATAGCTCGTTGTCATTTTTTTTTGTACAACTCTCACGAGAAACGGCTCCTCTAATATGATATCCTTACTAACTAAGATCACAGGAAAACAGGCATAACTACTATTCTGTATTAATAAAATAGGTAAATAATAGGTAAATAATATATCACGTGTTCTAGTTGGAACAGAGTGCAGTCCGCACTCATGTGCACATCACCGTGCACATCTTATTGATGTCGTGGAGGACGGACCAGCGCACGTGGCACGAAAGAAATAATCTGCATATGAATTATTTACTACAGTAATAAAATATCAAGATATGAGGACGTCTCGGATTGCAATGTCTGCTGAGCACTTGCACAATGCAGTGACTGTGGGCGCCGTTCTCTGCTAGATGTTGTCTATCTCGCACGTAACACGGGCGGAATCAAGAGTACAGGGTTTCAGCGCATTAGTACACGCCATGACTAGGATTCATCAAATCCCCCTTGAACAACTCCAAAGACAACGTCGTCGATATTCTCTACAATATGGTTGCCATGACAACCGGTTCGTCCCCAACGTTTTTCATGTAAACGCAGGTCTTATTTCTCCAGTGAGAGCAGGTGACGGGGCTGTTCCGCGAGAAGAACCGCGAGACGAGCTTCGACCGTGGTCTTTAGTCCTGTGTAGCCAGTCGATACAGATCAGCACCCAATAACGCTAAACTCATTAAAATTCTCTATTTGACGACTATCAACATCCGCCATATTGGTAGGACTTGGAGCGGGACGGTTGCCGCCTTTCTTCGCCATCCTTTGATGTCATTATTGAGGACGTGATCGATCAGTGCTAGCTAGGTAAAACACACAAGACTTGCAGGACCGGCGTCTATTTCCTAACCTAGGAACAAGGAAATGCGGCTCTGTTCTTCAACATCAGGCCCAAACATGAACATAGCGACATAAACACGATAAAGACCAGAAATTCGATTTCATAGCGCAAAGAGCGTTGATCAATAGACTAAGAAAAAACAATGGCATACAAAACAAGTGCTACCGGCGGACACACACGAGTGTAGATCAATCTATGATGTAGGTACGCGAGAAGTAATCCATATTCCTCGCCTCTATCGCCTGTCCAATTTTTTAGCCACCAATTCTGCAAGGCCATGGGCAATTCATCCGCGAGCAAGATTATACCGCATATAATCACGTGGCATGCCAATACTGCCCTTGAAGTCGTTTTACTGGAGTCGGGGGGCTGAAGCTCAAAGGACCAGTGGCGTGAGATCCAACAACATGGGATCCGGTCAACGAAAACCACGCTGCATATTCTGATCAAACGCCGCCAGAATAGGCTTTTTATTATCTTCAAGATTTAAATACCGCTTGAAAGCGGGTATGGTATACAGGAAGTTTGGTTTACAATTGCCATGGCATATCATATAACAAATTTCACGATCTTCCTAAATTGACGGACTAGTATTTTGGAATGTATGTTTTTTAATGCAATAGTAATTCATACCTCCTGTGAATAGTAGGTAATTAATTAGCATATGAAACATCAATAACAAGAGCATAATTCAAATAGACTAACAAGAAGACAACAAGTATACGAGGACATAGACTTTGGAATACTTACATTCGAATACATCTTACATAGGGATAAACTTAATTTGGGCTTTACTCTGTAATTATCTTTGTCTATAATAATATATATATAGTCTTCCACTCATGTTCTGGTATATCGCTCTGACTAGATACGGACACCATTGCACGTATATTTAACCAACGAGTTCATGGCATAGTGAGTGTGCTGTATGTAGTCTAACCCATGGGGGACCAAGCATAAATAACACAACCTCTTTTCTACGAAACCGTACCCGCTGTGAAGAAAACAGTGATTGAGTAATCTTGGACCCAAATACAGAAATACCTCACACATCCAGCCTTGTTTTTTGTTGTTTTTCTTTTTTTTTCAAGGCTCGACATTGCGATCGCCATGTGTCTAAATCTTACTCTTTGTAAGCGCGAGACAAGAGCAGAATTTGGCTCCACGACCGTCTGGAACCGGAAGTTCTGGTCTCAGAGGTCGCCGGGTCGCGTCTCGCTAGATGTAAGAATCGTTTAATATCAAAGGGCTGCAGGATAGTATAAAGGACAAATGTAAAGACGCTGTGTGTTCTTCTTCTACATGATGAATGAGCACGAGATGTAGCGAGTCCATCGACCCGAAGGAACTCACGACCCTAATGCTTGTACTACAACACTTATGTTTATGAGGCGAGTTCAAACGAAAACCGCGATAGCATGCATGCAATGCACTGGTTTATTATGGAGAAATATGCTAGACGAGATCCATCCTAGTGCATGTAGCATAAACAAGTCGATGCTCATGAACAAATCCAGTTCAGGAATTATCGCTGTGATGGGTAAAAACAAAACAATCAAGAGACAGCGAATAGTAGGGGAATCATCGAAGCGGAATGTACAGAAAAATCCAATTAGAATAATCGAATTTAGTTCCATTGCGCCCACCTCCCCGTCTCTCTGACTCCTACCAGAACCTAGATAATCCATCACCTTGTGACTATTAATAGTACTGGAACAGTCATCTGGCTTAGTCAGATATGTCTTACAGATTAAACACCATTGCAATTCCTCATATATTTTTTTACGCCACTTTTTATACTGCACACGTGTGCGGAATGTCTTAGCAGGGCCGTGGCAGTCAGCTGAATGCTGTAGCATGGCTGTTTTGTCATCTGTCTTCGCCGGTAATCACACCGGGAATACTGTTCAGTCTGCACGGCAATCCATCTAGTTATGCACGTGCGTGTAGCGTAAGAATGCTGCCATGTTTACATCATAAACGAGAAAGATGACAGAATGCCAAGACGGTACAGATTCTGTAGATTCTTGTCCATGATATCTTAAAACTACTTATCTTCCCGATGGATGTGTTATTAGATAAAGACCAAGGTCTGACGACAATTAGTAACGCAATAGTCGTATATTAGTTGAAACAGCCTTGCTAATCACGCCCGAGAATCCAACGTACGTGTAAGATGGGGGGACAAGAAACAGCTATATTACACTACACACGTGATCGATGTCTGTGTAAGAAGACCGGAGTAATTGGGTGTCCATCCCAAGATAGACGTGGGGCTGGTGAGAACGACACAGGAGGAGGCCTCGTCTTTTGAAATTAGGCAGCAGGAGAGGGAGAGTTTAATGAACCTCTCATCCACACATACAGAGGCGTCAATGGAGGTGGTAATTATAGGCTGCATTAGTACAATTAAAGTTGCTCGGAAGATCCTTAATCGTCCTTTGATGCCTAGGAATGGCTGAGTGGTTCAGAGCGCCCTGGAACTGACGGACCGAAGTACCGGACACCTCCTCTGTCCGTAATGGTTAATATAGAGCCTCTTATTAGCACCATGCTCCGTGTTTAAGTGGACATTAGCAGTGGTCAGCTCAGACAGTGTGTGAGGAGTTGTGGAGGAAGTGTGAGTGCCTCGAGGCCCTGGACCCCTCACACGAACCCACGGTAGCATATAATACCTCCAGGACTGATTATCCCTAAATACGTTAAACGCGAACTTTTCCAAAAGACCTGCTTTCATGTCAGTGTCAGTACGTATCTAAAAAACATTCTCAATCTGTGATGACAAAATATTAATGAAAGACGGTTCAGGCACATTCCTGTATTGAGCTGATAATTGTTAGTGAAGATGGCCCCCCAAGTTGAGCACAGAAATCAATGCTGGCAGGTGCGGCTTCCCCCAGACTTAGGTCGAAGGCCGCCATAATATTACCAAAGCGCTGAAGCTATAATCCATATACATCATTAATCGCAGGACAGGCGCTAACTCAATTTCACCACGTACATGAAATCATATTGACAGTTACATCTCATGGAATTGTATTAGGGCCTTGATGCAGATTATTTCCGGTCTGCGAGTAGCCTGGCCCCTAGGGGGATGTCAGAGCGGTTTCCTATAGTAGGTCAGTGTTCATCTACAGCTCATCGACAGGCTTGACGAGAGGTAATTCAGGAGTCTTCTCGTGTGCCAGGGTATAATGATACAGGGCTGGACTCTCCCCCCTGGACTCTCCAGCCCTGCAGTACCGGCGGCGTCGTGACACGTACACCTTTCTGGCATCGTCGTCGTTGACATTCTACAACTCCTGACTCGAGTCATATTGAAGTCATTTGCTTAAAGGTCAAGGAAGTTATTGGAGGGGAAAAAGCACGATTACTAATAGAGCTACATTAGTTATTACGGTGAATTCTGCAGTAACTATCAGCAAGGAACTCTGGCCTTTACTGTGGCCTGACACCGGACCGATGATGAGGTACAGCATAGATAAGAAATACTGTCATCATCCAGCAGTGAAAGAAACATCTATAGCAGGTGTACATATGCTACTGCATATTCATTGTAATAGCTATGATTCAATGTAATACAATAGATCAAATGCTTGTAGGTCAGTACACACATGCTGATCTCATTATGGGTGAAGACATCACAGAAAACGTTCATAGTCGATGAGGGTTGAACATAGAAAGTATAACCCACATCTGATTTACAGTAGTCGCTAGTTAAGCCAGTGCCAGCTTGCTACTAAATGATAATGCACATTAATTTACCAAGAAATAAATATGCAATTTATGCTCCTTCATTTGGTATACATAGACACTAAATTGATATCCACGAGTTAAGTGTGGATATAATTAACAACCAAATGTTGACGATGAAAATAACGAGAAGCTGCCATTTTACACTGCATACTTGTAAACGAATTACATCTGCCATCGTGTTGTCAATGGGATGTCATGCATATATCTGAGAATCAGTGATATGTATCTGTAAGAATATTAGTGTAGAACGACCTTCACTTCTATAAGAGTAAAGAAATGTATATTGACAAGAAATCCCTCAAAGGAAGACTTTCAAATTGTTAACTCGGATCTACGACGCCTTGAAAATGAGCTACTGACATAGACCTCCGAATTAAAAACTCGGGAATTATGTCTCCGGATAAATAAGAAAAAGCTCCACCGGTGTAAATGAGGCTTAAAGACAGAGCCTCAATTACACCGGAAGTTCCTGTCGCCAGCCAGATGACATACACCCGTAGATGGCGCTGGAGAGAGATGGCGACGAGTCTCGGAGGAACCCGGAAGTACATCAAGAAGGAGTAGCTGGATGTGGACACGGGAGTCTAACCACTCTCCGGCTCTTTACTACAGGGAGGCAATTACTGCGGTGAAGCTGAGAGGGAACTGTGACATATTGCTGCTGTATCCACCGCTGCAATCCCAATACCCCTGACTACACTGTAATGGTCTACCATGAAGTAAAACTGCCCATTTGATTTGAGGTTGCAGCCAGTCGAGATTGTCGAGGAAGGACTCAGCACTGTGTAACTAATACTGAGTACGGAAGTTGGGGAAAATGAACATGGTCGATAAAGCGATGGAAGCAATGTTTCTGGTGTTAAAGTCGACTTGTGTTATCAGTCTGGTATCCCTGGGTGCAAACCAACCTAACGTAATAGCCATTTTCGCGCAGAACATTTCATCAAAGTTTGAAAAAAATACTATATTAGGCCGTCAGTATCAATTTGAATGGTATTGATTGCACTAAGACCAGAATAAGGCGAAATGGAAGCGAACGTTAAACAATTTAATTCAAGGATTGGAACAGTGAGAAAATTGGCTTTTTACACCAGTTGGCTCCAAATGGGAGAAACGCTTCTTTCTGCATCGTTAGTTAAATCGCTACTGGAGTAGGACTATCTACCATACGAACAAGGACGAGGCTAGTAGGGAATTGGATCATCCAGGAGGAGATGGTACAGTGTGTGGAGGAGGTGGTACAAGAGGTGTAGGAGGTGGTACGAGAGGTGGACGAGTGGGTACAAGAGATGAAGGAGGTCGCACGAGAGGTGGAGTAGGCTGTACAGGAGGTGTCCCGGCCGCCTAGGAGGGATAGCAGGATATTACGATATAAGAAACACAGGGCTTTAGGCCAAGCCCACGACTTGGATCATTACTTCCAGAGAGAAGGCACCGAGAAGACGAATATGCCACGGGGAGGATGGATCCACTTCTAGGCTTCTGTATGCATTAGCTTGTCCAGCATGAAGCTTGGGGATTGCTGCACGGAATATAGGCTGCAATCTCCACACTTATTCCTCGTTATTCATCGCGACTTTTTGTGGTTGTCATGATGATGGATGAGACTTTGTGAAAATAGTTACATCAGAATGGAGGGCTGGCCGATGCGGGCGAGGCTGAATCTTCTACAAGCTTGTTAAACACAAATTAAAGGCGATATGCCGATGATCAGGCCGTTATGATGTTGTCTTTATCGATTACTTCTGCCTAGTGAGCGAGAGGTCGTGCTCGGATTAATGGAACCTAGGAAAGAAAGAGCGTAATTTGGGGTCCAGGAAAAAGGTCGCAGGTAGAATAGACCGGAAGGCCTTTTGAGAACCGCCGACAGCATTCTCTGACTGAGGTATTTACCGGCAAGACAGCTCTGCTCGCTAAATTAATTTCGAGATAGACGCGATATAATGCTGGGCGAGTCTCGATTGATTGCAACTTTATTGTATTTAGGGAGGAGAATAACGCGTTCATAAAACCTGGGTGCCCCTCTATTCAGTGTGGAGCTGAGAGCGAGTCA
This sequence comes from Lepetodrilus elevatus, assembly GCA_034780755.1. Classification (NCBI taxonomy): domain Eukaryota; kingdom Metazoa; phylum Mollusca; class Gastropoda; order Lepetellida; family Lepetodrilidae; genus Lepetodrilus; species Lepetodrilus elevatus. The sequence continues at coordinate 25,008 of JAVCKZ010088041.1, forward strand.
AGAGGCCATGGTTTGGCCGGTAATGAAAGAAGGCGGAAGCCCGTCAGATGCTGGGCAGTAGAGGCAGAAATCAATTGCAGAATGGCTACAACCAACACAGTCAGTCCTCCGGCCTAGTGGGGGAATCAGGGAGGGAATACTGCCGGTAAGGTCATCTACACCCTCAGGTGTCCATCAGCAGAAGACCTTCAATACGAGGAGATACAGCGTATAGCAGTCCGAGTCAATGGATCACGGAATGTGTAATGATTTATGAGCAGCAACGTAGAGTTTGGTGGTGTTTACCATATACATTATCAGGCTGTCAATGGGGAAATGACAAACAGACATACACCCACCCAAACATGCAGACAGTATATATCTTTATATCTCTCTCTCTCTCTCTCTCTCTCTCTCTCTCTCTCTCTCTCTCTCTCTGTCTCTCTCTCTCTCTCTCTCTCTCTCT
>JAVCKZ010088042.1:0-11997 GCA_034780755.1 Lepetodrilus elevatus
GCTCCTTTCATATAAATATAATACCAATATATATTATTGATTTACTTTAACCCTCCGAGACTATTGATAGTCTACCTCTCCCTGCTGAAGGCGAGTTAACTTGCCCGAACACATGCAGAAATAGAACACTTAATAGAAATAGAACACAGATCCTCTATGACTGGCTGCTACGCCTCACCTGCACTGGTTGGAAGAGTGAACATATGGAGCAATGAGGAACACGATGGGACAGGAACTTATTGAAATTCTTCTCGGTCTCCAGGTTCTGGGGCTGTTCTTGCCACAGACATCTGAACGGTGCGGCCCAAGGCTCAGTCAGATCTATCACAATTTGGGACTTCTGTTCAGTGGACGATTCTGCAGGTACGTAAACAAAAATAATTTGTTAAAAAACGTTGAGAAACAATAGAGTGTCTTCGTACTACTAACAGTTTTCATACCAAAATATGTTTCATATTAACAATTTTCACATTCACAATTAATTTTTGCTTTCACAAGTATTCTGTACGTATTGGAAACTCAGAGCTGGCTTACGGGCAATTTAGCATACCTGGTGGCAGCGCCACTGACTGCGTCAACTTTCCAGCGGAATTGTTCTTCTTCTTTTGCTTTAGGCCATTGGGATTTTTCTTGGATGAAGATGATTTGGTGTCGCTCTCCGATGAAGTGGATGATTCCTTAGCTTTAACTACTTTACTACGTTTCTTAACTTTAACAACTTTCTTCGTGGTATCTTTGGCGTCGGAGTTATCGGATGATATGGAATCTGTTAGGTTACCGTGGCTACCAGTATGGGTAGTAGAGGTAGGGATAGTACCCTGAAAATGAAACACAACCGTATGTATATATCAATGAATAGAATAGATCAAACAAATCTTGGAAAATATATTTCTTTAAATTTTCTTTTAAAAATTAATGTTGATTATGGCATGCAATTTTTAATAGCGCTTCAAAATAATTTTCAAATGGAAAACACCAAACAATAATCATGCAGACTTGCTAGTATTACAACACAGCATCAACATTAAGGTCAAAAAAGCATTTCTGCAGAGGTTTCATCACAAAAAATATTAATTTCCTTTGCTAGCAGTCCTAATAGATCAGTTGTACACAACCATATTTCAATAAAAATGGTGGATGAATAAATCAGAAAATGGTCCTATCAAGTTTCCAACATGATTATAACATCGGACTATTCATCTACATCAATAATCGTACAATTTGACTGTACCTTTGCTCAAAATTATGGCGCACTTGCTGTAGCATATAAAAATGAATTTCAACACCTCAGTCGTAGTTTAATTTTTTCCCCATCCCCATTGTCAATAACCATAAATAATCTGCAAAAATGCTGAAGAAAATTGCAACATATACCTTGTTACCTGAGAATGGAGACTGAAGCATGGCATCACTGTGACCGTTCATGTAGTTTCTCAGCGTCTCGTCACATGATCCGAGATCGTCGCTGGGTGACGACTGAAGCATGGACGTGTACACGTGATCTCCACTCCCCACGTAGCTGGCGACGGGCGACTGCAAGGGCGCCACAGACGGACAAGTCATCGGACACCTCTTTGCCAGACTCGCCGCACCCGACGACGGTGAAGGAACGGCATAACTATGCAACTGGGGTGACAACTGCGGCATGGACGGGTCGCACGTTGACAGCGACACCTGGGTGGAGGGGACGATTGGCTGCGGAATCAGCTGAGAGTTTTTATTGGTCAGTTCCGACACTGACACTCCGTGGGATATGTTCGACGGGCTGTTCACACGTGACAGTTTGGGTGGGGTCTGGAATTCGCTGGAGAAACCGCTATTGTTCGGAACACTGCCGATCCTGTGTGGATCGTATTCAGAGTTCACAGGGTGGCTAGTGGAACGAGCACCCGCGTTTGACGGCAGAGGGCTCTCAGAGTTCAACAGGCTGCGAGAGGTAGACAACAACGACAAAGTGGTACTTCCTTCGCCTGGGAGAACGGGACTAACACTAGCAATGAAAGCTGCAGGGGACTCGGTGGGACGCTGCACGCTGCGTACAGACGGAATCTGAATCTGTACCGGCGACGTCATACCATTTCCCGGTGTTCGAGTTGCAAACGCTACGGTCTGCCTCGAAGGTAAAACTGTCCTCTGTTGATGAGTAGCACTGGTTTCGACACTGGGGATGTTTAGAGTTGTTGTGCCAGGGGTCGACGTCTGCACAAATGGGACCGTCGATATTCCCGCCGTCGAAGTGAGCAGTGAACTTGGGTTTTTTGGTACACCCATGTTTACGGAACCAATGTGTACTGCACTGTCAGTAGTCCCCACATGAACAACATTACTGGTTTTGGTGATCTGGCCTGGAAAAGCTGGGTGGATTTGCGAACAGCCTTGCAAGATGAACTGAGACTGTGGTTTGGACTTCGCGAACTGGTTGGATGATAGCAGAGACAATTGATGCTTTACCGACGGCGATGAATTCGGAACTTGCGACAATATCTTTAGAACATTCGAAACAGACTGAACATTTTGTATTTGTTGAGCATTAGTTTGTCCAGAGTTGGTTAGTTGATGAGCCATGGTCACGGCAGTCTGCACTCCGAACGTGCCCGCGTGACTACTCGGACTCTCTTGATTCGGGCTGCTCTGAATAACCAGAGGTGCACGCAACAACTGCTGTTTTGTCAACGACATCCTCCCGGGCTGTTCAGCCTGTTGAGTGGCATTCACAACTGTATACGATGTCCCCACGGGACCGTTCCCAGACATTGAGGTCTTGCCGTTTTGGACCACCACCTGTCCAGACTGTAAAATCGACCCTGCCCTGCCTTGACCAGGAGTTATTTGCATCGAGGCTTGTCCCCTTTGGGGTGGCAACTGGCGATTGTTCATTTTGGTGCTGGGAGTCTTCATTTTGATGCGGGGAGTTTGCTGCTTCTGCTGCTGCTGCAGAAGTCTTAACAGCTGCTGTTGCTTCTCTATCGCCTCCAGCTGGGGCTTGTTCAGCTGCTGCTTCAGCCGGTACTGCTGCATCAGCTCCTGGGGGTTCATCTTCTGCAGCAGCAGCTGCTGCGACCCGGGAGACGTCGCTACGCCCGACGTCGTCGACTGATACGGTGTCAGCTGCGCGGGACTTTCGTGAGTGTTTTCTGGCGGGGACTGGTCATACGCTGACTGTAGCACGGGAGGAGAGGTCTGTGGATGAGCGACACCTTGCTGCTGTTGAAGTTGTTGTTGCTGATGTTGTTGTTGATGCTGCTGATACTGACGCTGTTGTTTTTGCTGCTGTTTGACCCTAGGGTCAGTCTGCGCAAGAAACTCGGCGACAGTTCTGCCAGCCAAAATGGTAGAAATATCTGCCAGTGGAATGACTTTAGCGGGTTTAGCAGGCGTATTCTTGTCTTGTGATTTCCGGTACACAGCTTTAATTGCTTGGATGCTTCCATTGGCGTTGCCGTACTGAAAACCTACTCCGGCAGTAACTGTCATGGCTGACTGGCCATTTTGATGGAAAGAATTTTGATCTGGAGAAACACCTGCTTGACTGGCAAAGTTGTAATGTTCTCTGGCTGGTGATAATTGTTCAATATTCGGCTTCTGATCGTTTCCGCCCAGCGACGCCTCGGACTGCTGAATAGCACTGAACTGAGCAACGGCGCCCGCCTGAGCCAACTTTTTCCTCTGGAGATCGTTCAACTGCTGGAGGAATCCCATCTTGTCCCCGGCCGCCGTCAGAGCTCGGATCTGATCCAGAGGAATCACCGATTGAAGCGTCATCTCGGACTTCTTCCTCTTGGGCGGGGACGACCCGTCTTCGTTCGGACCGCACTTCTTCGTCCTTTTCTTGATCGTTCCTGGACTCGTTTGCGAGCCGTTAGATCCCCGATTGCTGACCAATTGCTCGAATGCGGCCTGGAAGCTGGAAGGACTGCTCTTGCTGGGCGGGACGTCGGAGTCTCCGGACGCTCCTGATTCTTTCCTGTCCTTGAGATAGAACTCGATCTTTGTCTTGTCGGACTCGGCTTCCACTTCCTTCTCTTGTTCCTTAATGACGTCCTCCACTTTGATCCTCATAGCCTCCGTGTTCATCTCCCTCTCCTGTTTGTTCAACTCCTCCAGCATCCTCTCGTTCAGATTGTCGTCGTCCTTCCAGACCATGTCCTTCAGCGCCACCTTCTTGGTCCTCTTCCTCTTGACCTTCACCTTGACCTTCTCCTCATTGTCTTCCATTCCCTCCATTTTGAAACTGGCCCGCTCGCGTTCGATTTCCACTCTGGTTTTCCGCCTGGCCTTCTTCTCGATCGGCAGCTTGGATATGGGGTGTCGCTTTGTCGAGACCATGCCTGAACTGTTGGCTTCGATTTTTCTTGGATCGCTGAAAGTGGGGAAAACATGGCTGTCTGTGTTATACAAGTTAGCAATAATTAACGTAACTTAGAAACTAACTTTAAAATTTCCTAGTCACAATAGTATATGAATTTCTACTAGCTTTTAGGAGAAATGGCCCGGGTAATTTAGATTCCTGACTTAATAAAAACATTCTAATCATGTAAACATGCTGAAAATAAAAATAAAACAATTGTAAATCTTAGTGAATGAACATGAACAGTATTAATACTCCAAGTAATGTTATGATGACATTAAAAGAAATCTAACCATACACCATTTAACCCATACGTATATCAGTTACAACTTACTACTTGGAATTTCGTCTGCTTTTGTCTTCCTCGGGGTGAGGCGCAATGTCTTTTCCCTCTTTCCACAGGTCGTATCGCTCGGGCTGGAATCTCTTCACGAAAGTGTCCATGCTGATCTTCACTCCGTCGTTACGACACACGCACTGGAAAGGGTTAAAATAAAAAATATACAATCACAATGCCCCAATTTTTACCACATTGTCACAAACAATCAATAATAATAGTAAACAGTTGTAGGTGTAAAGTACTAGGTTTTTCTTAAATTATGGAGTTTAATAATAATAATGATAATAATAATCATGTTCACATTTGGAGTTGCTTATCAGATTATTTCACTCAAATCACGGCATATCAGTTTATGGCAAAGAGTAACCATGTAACACCCATATAGCATATCCTAGCATGATTGCATCAGAAAATATAAAGTTGACGAACAACGAGGCCTGCTATATGGGGCAGGCTTGAAATTACAATCTTATTCTCGGAAACCCAATGTTCACATAACTTGCTTGTCTGCTTTCAAAACATGTTACATCTGTAAGAATTTGCACACGAGTTGAAATTGGAAATTTCATATTAGGTCGCAAAGCCAGCAGGACTCTCTCTCCGACTTCAGTTCAGAGATTTACGAAATGTTTGTTTTTTTATTACAAAATCCTGTTCACAAATCTACATAGAAATTTGAGCTTGGGTAATCTAAGGACTACTACTCTATCTCTTCCTCGCAAGTATCTCCTGATAAATGTTGCCAAAAGACGCGAGGATTACGAAATTAAATCGACATCAGTGAGATAAGCACTCACCTGTAGACAGCGCTTGCCGTACTCCACCCATCGCTTGGTGGCAAAGTTTGTAGACTCGGCGCAGTTGAAGCCATGGTTGTATCCAGAGTGGTAGCCATACGGAAACGTGATCATGAACTCACCAGCTTCTTGGGTGATCTGCAATAATAATAATAATAATAATAATAATAAAAACAATAATAATAATAATAAAAACAATAATGACATTAATAATAATTTTGGGTGATCAATAATAATAATAAAAATTATAATAATGACAATAATAATAATAATTTTGAGTTACATCTGCATCAATAACAAATATTAACAATAATCAATTTTAGGCTATCTGCAATAATTTTAGGTTATTTATATCAATAATCTTGTGTTATACTGATGACAATAATAATAATCATATTGGGTTATCTGCATCAATAACAATAATAGATTGTGAGCTATACCGGTATCTGCAATACTACTAATTTTGGGTTATCCGCATTTACTAATTTTGGGTTCTCTGCAAAAATATTAATTGTTGTTTTATCTGCAACTCAGACAATTATAATTGCATTTATATATTTCATCATTCGCAAGAATAGTCACTGTCAATATCTGCTAACTCATAGTTTGGTGTGGCGACATGGATATGTACACAAGATAGGTGTATTGCAACCAAGGAGATTTAGGGTTCATTGAATTCAACTAAAGGAGCAGTTGTCTCGTGACGTGAGATTATTTACAAGGTTTATATTACATTACTTACAAGTACTTTAGTAAAGTCATTACATAGTATACTTTACATAGTGTACTTTAGTAAAGTCTTTACATAGTGTACTTTAGTAAAGTCTTTACATAGTGTACTTTATATAGTGTACTTTAGTAAAGTCTTTACATAATGTACTTTAGTAAAGTCTTTACATAGTGATTCATCACAAATGTTATAAATAGAATATCCGAGAAGAATTATCAGAGAATGTTTGAACATTCTGAAAGAAAAATATAATTTTGTTCCAGATTTCTCACGAACAAACTATTAGTTTACATCGCAGCGGGAATCTTTCACCCATACACAACTTCTTCATTGTGTGTGCAACTTGAATCAGATGAAAACAGTCAAGTATTGGTGTGTTAGGACATATTGTGAATGGAAAGCCTCCAAGTTAGGTGCAGAAATGACAACTTACTTTGTTGACTGGAATAGAATACTGTTTGAGGATGTGGGGTGAAATGAGAGTCATCTTATGACGTAGAAAAGCAGGACAGGCCTGGAAGCTGCTGGGGAAGAAACCTGAAGAAAACAAATAAAATTCAAATTTATAAACACAACATCAATACGAAAAAATCCAAAACCTTGATTACCACAAAACAGCATGACATACTCTCCAATTATAAAAACAAAAGTACATAATATTTAGCTTTCCATTGCATATTTCTAAGTCGTCACCTATGGGTGAAAAATTCCCACTGGGACGGAAAACAATAATTCACTCACTTATATTTAATATTTCTACCACACTATTATTTGAAAATATTTGCTATGCCAAGTTGACTATTGAGGTATTATCCATAGGCAGACAAGTAGTTTCATGTCCGCTGCCTCAAAAGTTTAAGGTAGATGTCAGGAAATATATCCAGTGATAGAAACATTCAAACTTACTAGCCCGAATAGCGATACAAATAACAAATGTAATGAATGTAATGAATTTCTAAGTTGGCACTTAGAATACTATTAGCATTGGGTGAAAAGGCCCTGGCTAGCGGGCTAGTGTTAATTTTGATCTCTGGATATTATATCGACCTCAAGGACGTCCTCACCTTGTGCCAGACGTTCCAGTCTCCGCCCGTGTTCCGGCGGAATTGCGTACCACGACTTGGGGGCGCCGAAGTGGACGTAGTTGATGCTGTAGAGGTCCATGTCCTCGGTGTGCCAGGCAAACGTGGTCTTCCACATGCCGAAGTACAGGTACGCTGTGTTCACGCCCTCGATGTGGATGCCGTAGTCGTCCTCAATGCAGTCCAGGATGGTGCCCAGGCGGTTGATGTTCCAGATACTCTGGTCCTTGTCGTACAGCGATCCTGAGATGTCTGCGCCGTAGATCGGCGAGACGAATGTGATGTTCTTCCAGTACTTTCGCTCCAGTTCTTCGTAGTCGAAGTGGTTGGGTGTCTTGTACCTGAAAATGGACATGGATATAATTTGATGTTTTGTTGTTGGTAGTTTTTATAGTTTAATTTAGGAATTGTTTGCAACTTTCAGAATCATACGTGGTGATGAATATAATCACAATACGTATAATAAAAAGGGATGAACATTTTCCATTAAAAACCTGCTTGCATGATAACAATTCAAATCTAAAATTAAGAAATGAAACAGCCCCCCCCCCCCCCGTTTTACCTTTGAAATTAAGGAAAACAGTTTGGGCTGAAGGACTAATGTTAATTTAAGTCAAGTTATCTTGTGTTAGGAACCACAATATTATTAATAAATCTGTACATTGGTTATCATTGTTTGAACAATGTTACTCACTTGTCACTTTTGGCAATCTTCTCAAAATCTTTGACGGTCGTGGCTTTCTTCTGAATGTTGAACTGAGTGTACAGCCCCTGACATCCGTTCACCATCTGCTGTATAGGAGCCGGGATCTGAAGGTTGATGTCCTCGTAGCCCCCTCTCCGAGGCTTCCATTCTGATGGCGGAATCACCTAAAACAAAAAATATCATGAATGTTAATATTACAATAATAAATATGTGCACATTTATTTTACACCAATTCTGTGCTCAAAAGTTTACTTGTACATTATTACCCCTGTCAACAGATCAGTTTGCTGTTCTCCTTAAACTACCGGGGATCATACAAACCAAGCCTGTGAATACATTTTCCATATTTAAACTATCAAACTATATATTACATATAATCATATTAATAATAACATTATTGTAGTAACTACGTAGTTCCATTATTCAAAACAGAATATAAAATTGACAAGTATAATAATAAAAGTGAAATTTCCACTAACAAGTCAACAGTGTACAAAACAATGAACATTAATATCATCAATTTTTATTTTATTTGAACATAGGGGGCTTAGAACCGCTTTCAATATTATTCCACACATATCAGTTCATCAGCTTACGTCATGAGGAAAAGAAACGCCCACAGCCCATTAGTAATGCAGAAAACCTGATTCAACTAGCTTAGTATTGATGAACAAGAACGACAACTGCATAACAACAGTGCAGACGATTGCATCAGAAATGTACCGAGATTTTTTTTTTAATTATCAGAGCAGACTCAAAATGGAGACCTTTGGGGGAAATAAATTTAAGCAATATTCTGATATTTCTGTGTGCAATACCTTGGCGAGGCCGGCTCTATGGGCGCCCACGGACTCCATGTATTCCACATACTTAGGGAAGTCCTTAAACTCCTCCATGGTCGGCCGGAACACCATGATCTTGGGGATTCCTCCGCTCGACGTCTCCATCTTTCCATCGACAGACATGTACTTCTTAAAGTTCTGCAATAATAATAATGTTTTATTAGTTGTGGTTACAAAATATTATAGATTTTTTATCTCATTCTGACAGCCAACGGTTTGACAAATGAATTATTATATCTGTGTTTGATTGGAGTAATTTGTAAGAACATTTTTAAATATATAACAAGCTAAATTTTAAGATAACCACATGAAAATATAAATAGTGGATTTGAAAAATGTTATCAGTACTATCTTGCTGAGGAAAAGTTTCAACAATGCACAAGAAATGCCATTGCAATATGAAAATACAAATATTTGACATCTTGAAAATATTATTGTAAGATATTGCTTGTCATGTTTGAAAACATGAAAAATTCAGCTTTGAACTTAAAATGGTCTTATTGATAAGTGTCAAAAATTTCTAGTAAAAAAAAAGAGGAGAAACAGCAATAATCTGAAGAAAATGAATTATTATGATGCATGATGTTTATTTGGTTGTACTACTTATTAATGTCCTAAAAAAAGTTAATGAATAAACAGTCCTTTGACATTATTAATTACCAATCTATTTTACATTTTATAGACAAGGAAAATATGTTCTCAACTTTCTGATGCAACCTCATTAACAATCAGAAATGGAAATGCTGCACTGCAAATAAATAGTTTTACATTGCAAAAACAATTTTACTATGTTGATTATTCATTTCAGCAACCAAACAAATGAATTTAACGATATTTACCATGTCATAGTCCAACATGATTCCAGAATCGCACATTATGAGTTGAGTCAGTTGACGGCACTAAAAATGTTCACTTCCGCATTTCGCAAAGCTCTTTTCTACTATGAATTCTTACTACAAGGCCGAGTGACAGAAAGTAGTTCCTCGCGATATTTAGAGAACGTTATGGCCTATTTCACAGAACGAAATATAGCCGAACCATTAGCCGATTATGGGAAACAAAGAAATTCCGTTTGACAACATTTTACGTATTTATTCGATGAATATAATTAATCTGATAACATTCATAGGTTAACATGAGTATGAACGTTGAGCAAGAACAATAACAATGCACATGAAAATCAACCCTCTGGTCTCATGGATAACAAAATGGCGTCCTGTTGGCAGATCCGAACTTTCATAATTTTCTAAACATTGATATCTGACGATTTACTTGAAATCACAAGGTGTCACATATTGCAACTTGATTAGAAGACCGCGTAGCAACTGATAGGTTCGAACTTACCTTTATACAAAGTTACGTTATGAAGAAAGCACAATATTTATCACCGGCAAATTTGTCAAAAGCACTTGCCAAGAACGACGGTGGTCGGCAACGCGAAAGAAATATCTGCATGTGGGAGTAATATACAATAAACCGAGACAAATGATACGTAGACATGTTTATGAAACTGTAATAAATCGAAACTGTTCGCTTATTTGCGTGAACTCACCTCTAAACTTTCAGGATCTGTAAAGTTTTTGAACTCGGTGTTGTCTACGTGCAGTTTAGCGCAGTTTACATGTTATGACGGTACTGTCGCCACTGATGATATCCTTGCGCCAGAGCATATAATCCATCGCTTTCGTCTACATAACATAATTAATTCAGTGTTAGGATTTAATAAAACTTGAACATCTGCATATATATGTTTAGTTAAAGTATCTACTTGAAAACTAACGTAAAAGAACGTTGTTTTGTTTGCGCAATAATATTCTACAAAAGATCCATTCGCATATAATTTTCGCCAATGTATTTATAGTCTATTTCTAATAAGACACGTCAGCCATACAAGAAAATAACAGAACATTCACACGAATTATGTTGAATATTGTTTTATCTGTTTCTCTTTAGAAGAGTATTGTAACGTATTTACTAAATATTAGTAAATATCTCATCGTTCTTATCCTATAGGGTTTTTTAAAGTAAAGACATGTGACACTGTGAGCACTATAGGCCTACATCAATCACGGATACATGTCATATGGACCATACTATAACGTTTTAGCTTGTTTAGCACATATGAAATGTGTATATATATTATGTAAACATTTGTTTTCCATCTATGAATCTAACACACATGTCAGCTTTTCAGTTGATAGAAAGTTCAATTTCATACAACTAAATCTATCAAACTTTACTGTTTTATTTGTTGCATTGTGGGAATGGGGGAATCCCCAGTCGTGGGAGTTTGATTTTTTAAATGTCAAGGTTCAGAAAACTCAAACCATTGTTTCTGCAGAGCCCGTATGTTTGACACATTGTGTTACCCCTGTCGAAATCAGCTATGTATAGCATGTATACGAGGCACCTAGCTGTGCAGATTTATATTAGGAAGCGCTCGACCAAAGCCTAAGTAGGTCAGGTCTATTTTTAGAATTTGAAAGAATTTCCCAGGATGTTCAAAGTTCCGGTGCTAGGGAAACAGGAGTAGGCCTACTAGGCCTTGCGCTGACTAAAACCCCTTATATAATATCTTCACCGTTAACAAGCATCGTGTTCTTAAATATCTGTTTGATTCAAATCGATGAGACATCTTGTTCGGCATGGTCCACGCGTGATAGGTCAGGTAACAACGTAAGATGTGTCAACAAAACAACAGCCAAGCATATGTATACGGTTATCACCAGAATCGTTAAACCGGATACGTCTAAAAATAGAATTTGACACGTTTTTGCGCGCTATACTCGTGGCGCAGCTCGCCTAAAATAACAGTCAACGAAGAGGACAGCCATAGCGATTGGTTCGTTGCCTGCATAGGGTTAATGTGGCTTGTTACCCCCGCGGTATCGGTGGAGAGCATGGTCAGTGATGGTAACACTAGCCAGTTACATGCAATAACGAATTATTAACCCTTATGAAGTATTGCTTTACATGTAGCCTATATGTTTTATGTGTTTAAATTAAGTTGTCGTTTTGGACCGAATTGGAGTTAAATGCATAATATCACAGCTGATAGACCTGGATAATGGTCACATGAATTTCGATCTGAGACTAATTGCGCTTGATTTATCCACCCACAAGTTGTTATTTAGTGATGTACTTGATCCCCA
>JAVCKZ010088053.1:0-11996 GCA_034780755.1 Lepetodrilus elevatus
AGTGAATGTACTTTACAGTTATAGCTAAGAACTAGTCCAAAACAACCATAAATATCTGTGATATTATGCCTTTAAAATATCAATTGAAAAGTTCTGTCGACAACAATTCACCTTCGCATTAATATGCCAAGACATGTCAACCTCCCATTATTATGTCAAAGTAATCCGCCATATTTAAATAAAACACCAACCTATTTCACAGAGGGCGCCTCGATGCCCCTTCCAGCACCCCGCGGGGCAATTCCCGGTAACTCTGTCACATGCCACGTCCTCTTTACACCGCCCGCACGCCAGCAAACATCCGGGTCCGTATAAACCGCCCTCACATTCTGGTGAACAAGGTCAAAACATTATCTTAGCATAAAGGTGGACTCACATGGGTCGAGCAGTTAGTACGATACGTCAAATCGCTTCGTGTGCGATGCGATTCATAATTGCAATCGTTTTGTATGAGTGTCTCTCAACTATATTATACGGCAAGAAATTACATGTGATACATTTTCCTGAATTCTTAACTGTAGAATAAGACAACTGGGCAAAATGGTAAATGCATGTACGTGTTTTTAATGTTGACTAGTATACGTCATGTGTGTTACTACATGGGTTGTCTCCACCTTACCGAGATCGCACGTGTCTCCCTTGAATCCGGACTGACACGTGCCAGGACAAGTTCCATTCTCCGGACGACAGGGGGCGCTGTTAGCACATTTCCCGCACGCACTTGCGCAATCCGTACCATATTTCCCTTCCGGACAGTCTGAAATAGCAGTTCGCCTCATCTTCGAATACAATTAGATCAAGGTACAATATATATATTGAATACTGAATATAACTAGGGTGGTGTTCCATTGACAGTCTTGGACGCACATGCTGGACAGGGGGCTTCTCTTTTCTAGCTGTTCTGTCTGTCCGACGCATGGTCAGTTACACTGTGCGGTGTTGATCCTTGGTAACTGCGCATGCGTTGGACATAAAGTATAGACAGAACAGCTAGAAAGGAGCAGCCCCCTGTCCAGAATGTGCGTCCAAGACTGTCAATGGAACACCACCCTAGGTCTGTGCAATGCATCATTTCAATGTTCCTCCATAATAGCGTTCACCATGCGGTACCGGTGGCACCTGTACACCGTGTCATATGCTGGTTTCCTGCCAAGTATACCGCTACTGAACAAGTATCAACATCTTATGGGTATTTACTTATCATTAAGAACATGGGGAAGGAAAGATAGCCTACCTTACGGGAATCAATACAGTTTCGATGCCGTTCTCAGAAACTGTCACGATTCGTCCCCAAGGGCATACACGCCGACTGTGTCAGGAATGGCATTTGGATACTTCATGCTTAAACCGATGTTAGGATATGAAGAACACCAACATAAAACCACTTGCACTTAGTTTATCATTGCCGCAGAATGTGAAAGCTTTGCCAGAACTGATAAATACATCATGTAGTATGCATATCAACTTATTTCATGAGTTACCGATATGGGTAATCAAATGTGAAGCTTCTAACTCCATCCCAAGCTGAGGAAGAAAACACCAGGGTATCGTTTCATGAAGCTCTCGTATCCACTAGGAGTCCATAGCGCCGTCGTATTTCTTGTTCGCTGATCATGCGCTATGCTCTCTTAGTGGATACTAGCGCTTCATGAAACCACACCTTAAACGGTGTACCGAAAATAATCACATTCAGTCATTCCCTAGTCGGTATTAATGTGTGCATGCATACAGACCTTATTTACCTTGTGTCCCAGAGCAATTGCCAAATGTCCTGCTAGCGACATTACCTTCACATTGCCCCACACAGCAAATGGATTCTAGATCCGATGTCTTATCTCGAGTGCTTATACAGCACTATAGCACTAAGCTGGAAATGAGCATTGTTCCCAGTTGATCCATGCGTATTGGCAGGACTTATTTCGGAATAACTACATGATCCAGCATGCGCCTCTTGTCATATATTGCTACTTAAAGTCATGTATTGAATATGTTCTGAACCAAATTGAACTATCGGACGGCATCGGTTCAATTTGGGTTTGGAAGATCAGTGGATTTATGGCTGTTGTATAAGACACATACCTGTTTATAGTTCACGAGTATCTGACTTTCGGCAGCTTACATATGATTTTCTATTTGGTTATGTAATGGTTAAAGGCATACCATCATGGTTTTTGACATATTTCATGGTAAAATGTATTTTACCCGAAAGCATGAACATTTGATTTGTTTACACACGTACATTTAGGCAACAAGCTATATTCTCCGCATGCATCAATTGTTTTCAAAAGCTTCATCTTTTATTATATTTTGTATTTAAATAAATAGTTGGCTCCTTAAACCACTGCACTACCATCTGCTCAGATAACATTAAAGGTTTAATGCATAGAAGATACAACACATGAAAGAAAAACCTAACCAGTTCCAATAGTTATAAAGAGCGATATGATACTAATAATGTGAATACAAGACGTGCACGAATATACGCACGATGATTTTAGCACAACGTTCACGCCAAACATAGCTAGTATTTTCTTTCATTTTGCAGAATGTTCCGAGGTAAGTTAATTCCTTCCTTCAAGTTGTTTTCCACATGTTTGACGTGGCATTACAGGTGCGTGGATCTACAGAAGAGATTCCCCAGGCGCATAAATGTATTCAAAGACCTAACTATGGTTTCTTTGATAAGGCGTATATCGGATAAATGAGGAACAATAAAGTGCTCCGTGCATTCCAACATGTTAAACCGCTACCGAACGTATAGTTAAGTTATCAAGCTGTTGCATTATCCTCACTGATTCTGACTTGACTCATACGTAGGAGAAATACAACATTTCCATATAAGATATACATAAAACAGATGCCCAGCATCTCGACCAGAGCAAATAAACGTTCTGATCTGTTCTGTTTAGGCAATAGCGGTATGAATTAATCATTATAAAATCGGACCATTTAAAATCTAATTGTATGTTAAGTTAATAGGTTAAATACTTAAATAACTCTACATTATGCACGTGGATTACGTTGCAAGCCGTTAACATATTTGACCCTTAGTATTCAATATTTAAAATAATCGAAGTGTCTATCAAAAAAGATAACTAAAGTGTTGACATATAGAAATGAATGCATCGACATACCCATTTAGGAGTGATATCGACAAACAGAACAAGGATGTCTAAATACAAAACCTATAGAACTTAAGTATCGACATACATATCTAATGTGTCGACATATAGAGATAATCTGTCGACATACACGACTAATGTGTCGACATACACGACTAAATGTGTCGACATACACAACCAACGTTCGCCTAACCTTGGTTTAAAAAGCCAGACTCCTATTTCGGTTCTTCATTATCAATTCGCATGTCCAAATATCAGACTACTTTGTAGAGCTTACATTAAATCTGCAAATGGGCTTCTTTCACTCTGTTCAAAGTAAACATGTTGCTGTGGTATTTCCCAATCAATGATTAACTACTCTGCTCCGACATTTAATCTATATCATAATCAATTTGCTGTCAAGCGTCTGCAGGGAACCATTCAGTTAAATGCATAGAACGGAAGTTTGTACAGAAGGAGCCGAATTTATGATCCTGTCACATGTTAAACATTGGGACCTGGATTGTCAACATCACTGATGGCCATCTAGCATGCCCACATTCATGTCTACACGGGACTTCCGGTGTGGCTGGCACGGGACTTCCGGTGTGGCTGGCACGGTTCTCCAGACATGTCATAATACTTACTTTCGTGTAGAATTATATGAAATGTATGGAATAAAGTCGTGCCTGTTGACACTTCTGTATCGGCAATGTTTATGGAAGCATATATACTTGTACAGTTAGCCTACATCACAATACATACGTAGAATTTGTGGATGCCAGATTTTGTGGATGTCCTCTACATCATTGACTATCAAGCAATATCACTTAAAGTTTGAGGTAAATCCGCACTTAATTATTGTATAGTTATCCCTGTTTTATCATGTACCATTTAGAGGTTTTCCGAAAGTGAATCTGAATCGAAATATACAAAGGTGCAACATGGCAGTAAACTGATACCAGGTACGTACACATATATTACTTTCAAGTAAGCACACATACAACGTTGTGTTACGAAATGCAATTGAAGCTAATATATAATTACAGCATCTAAGCAAATACTTACGTGTAATGTCCAAAGACATCAGGAAAATGAGCGTGAGGTTTCCTTCGGATACTTAAATATAGCATATTCCCTTAAGGCCGGTAGATAACAGGATGCCCGGGACTAAATACTAATTAATGAACTGATTTTGTGGCTGTAGGCCCTGGATAAGCTGGAGATTGGCCTAGACTCGAGAACACTGGGAACCTGTGGGACGTTGGCAAACTGGCAATCGAGAGGACACAGCTAACCTGGAGGACACTGGCAACCTGGAGGACACTGGCAACAATGGCAACCGATTGGACACTGGCAACGTGGAGGACACTGGCAACAATGGCAACGTAGAGGACACTGGCAACCTGGAGGACACTGGCAACATGGATGACGTTGGCAAACTGGAGCTAGGACAATGGCATTAGTATGCATGACGAACACCGAAACAAAATTAGTTAGATGAACAGATGGCGACATGAAGATAAACAGCAATTTGTTTTCATTCTCTAAATCTATAGCATCTCAAATTGATTCTCCGTTAGGGTAATTGAACTGAATGCATTCGATACGTGGACTATCATAATCAAACAATGTTAACGTTAACATTGTGTTTCGTTACACTGGAATTGAGATACTAAATGCCATTTCCTTCTCTCAGTGCTATCATACATTAATACGTAGGTTAAAACAAATCCACATGATTATAAATCGACCGTAGAATTGTAATAGTCTACCAATTTGTTAATTTCTGCCTGGAATTATAACAAAACCATGAATTACAGTACCAATGAAGGTTGAATTGTAATACAAATTGCCTTTAATTGTAATACTTTCAACTGTTCAAGTCAAAATGTTATCCAGTTGTAAGACCTGAATTGTAATAATATTTAGCTGCTCCATCACAGGAGAACAACGCTAGGAAATTACTCATATTTCGTGTGTAGGTTTTACAATTTGAACACTGTCAAGTTGTTATCGAATTTTATTTCTCAAACACGACTTTGACAAACATCTAGTTTGACAAACTGAATGTCCACATCATAGTGTTTGACACATTGAGTATTTTCAGCAGGGAATTAATGATCAGAGTTGTCAAACTCACAGATGAAGACGCTGATTGGTTGAATGCAAGGACAGTTTGTCAAACTCGCGACACACTATAGGAAGATGCTCTATTCCATCAAAGTAGTTTGCCAAATAGAAAGTTTGACAAAAACATTAGTCAATGCCATCAACTAAGTATGTGTCAGAGTAGATTTTGACAACGCCGAGTTGACAGTGTGGATCAACCTTTACACGTCAGTGCTTTATAAACATGCATACTATATTAATGGACATTTCAATGAGGGACGAATGTGTAACGTGAGCTTTTGATAAAAATATCCTATGATCAAGACATATAGCTTTTTTGGATGGCTTAGATCTTATAATCATAAGTCTCTTCTATTTTGTTTACAATGCTTTTAACTTCAATAGTCGTAAATATACTAAATGCTATAGATGCACGCATGTGTGTTTGTGTGTGTGTGTGTGTGTGTGTGTGTGTGTGTGTGTGTGTGTGTGTATGTGCATGTGCGTGTGTGCGTATGTATGTGTGTGTGTGTGTGTGAATGTATGCGTGTTGGGTGTGTGGGTGCGCATATTTGTACAAAAACCTATAAGTAACACGTTTTACAGTCCACATCAGATCTTAACTCATCATTCCCGTCTTATAACGAGGTCAGTTTCTTCGTCCCATGACTTATAATATATTCTTTGCAATCCGGAAGATCTGAGCGTCTTCTCGGTTGGCCGATTGTGAATAAATCGGGCATGATATCTTAGATCATATACTGTATAATCACTAAGACTTTGAAAAAGATATAACGTAAAACAAACCAATGTACTGATGTTACGTCTCGTGGAAGACATTCCAATTCAGTACTATTAAGTCACGTTATTAATGAATATAGACTAAAATAATAAATTCTATGACATATAAATGACAGACTCACTGACACTTATGACGAGTCTTCAATGACAAATTAATAATCATCGGTTTAGTTCGCAGAAATCAAAGCAGCATGATGCACTAAATATTGACCAAAAAAATCCAACAATTTCGTACGTAGAAACCTTTTTGAAATGGTAAAAAACAATCTATACATATACAAGTATCGTTATCTGACCATTGGCGGGGTAAAGGCGTGCAACCAAAGACAGCTACTTACGTCTTCGACGGCATTTAAGATAAATATACGAAGTACGTTGACTTGAAATAGAATACTGTATACATGCAGATCTCCACTTATCTACCTTGGAAACTAGTTTCCCTTCTATCTGGAAAGAGCACAGACCTTGACATGCACTTTTATCTAGGGTTGCATCCCTCATTCATCCATGCGATTCCGACTTCCCTCGAGTTCTCTATTTAATCCAGTAAGCATAGTTCGTTTTACCGGAAATTGCCGATTTAATGTTAGGTCTCCGAATTCAATTAAGAATGGAAATGCTAATGTCAGCGGGATATCAGGAATAAGTAGCTGGTGGAGTATAACGTCTGGTTAGGTAAATTACAGGTAAGTATGTCCAGGTACAAACATACGCATACACACGCACGAACGCAAACACACATACACACACGCGCGCGCGCACACGCACACACACACACACATATATACACACACACACACACGTACACACACACACACACACACACACACACACACACAAGCACGAACACACACATACGCGCGCACGCACACACACATCTATAATATTATAAAATGTGGGAAGGCTTGAACTTTTCACATATAGTATACTGGTAGTTGACCAAGTTAATTAACATTAGATTGGTTAGCCATATGGGCTTGTATAACTCTATACAGTTATCTCCACTGTCCTGTAGGACTGTTTAAACATATGTCTTTGTTCCGGTGTCAAGAATATCGTATTCTCATTAACACTAATCCATGGAGGGTATTTTAATATCGTCTCTGCTCTCAAAATACAATCGCCGAGAAAAATATTGGTCCCGCAACAATATTTGTTGGATAGTGTTACATTACGTTTGCCATTGATCATGAACTGGGCTTAACGGTTACACTTATTTTCAGAAGAAATGTATATAACTGATCAGTAGGCATACAATTACGGTTGATAATTATTTCATGACATTTAATAACGTATTTTACCTGAAAGTATGTACATTTTCATTTCGTGTTCATTAGAATAAACTATTAAGCGGAAATGTACTGTATAACACTACAATTTGATGCAATGCATAGAAGGGTGTATCTTGATTTCCCTCTTAAGTTGTCCAAGAACCAAACAAGATATTCGAACCACCTACGCATACACGTTTTCACTGTTTTTGTTTTGAAAGATGCAAAAAAAACACAACAATAATTATCTAACAGAAAGTGAGGAATGGCAGCCTAGGGGCGGTAATTAACTCGAGAACATGTATGTCCATCCAAGTCTGTAGGTGTATAGGATGAGATGTTATTTTAGTCTTGTTCTATCTAAAGTAATCATGACAATTACCGCCTTATAAATACGTACGGGAAGAGTACATGTCGCCCTACCATTGTACTTTATATATCCACTACGAGACCTTGAACGCCCGTATCTATCTTTAAGTGCGCACTACGAGATAGAGAGATGTGGGTACGAGTTACGTCGAGTACGTAATGGAAAGGACATCGTGGTACTAGGAGGACACACGTCTTAACACCGAAACATTTGCTGTATTTATTGGAAACTATTCGATTTTGATTAATAGTTTAATTACTAAATACTAAACATTACGGTATTATCCACATATATATTTCGTCATACTGGAAACATTACATATATAAATACATGTTGACGTATAATAGGTTTTGTCCCATTTAAGACAGTCGTAGTTAAGACAGCGAGATTATGACAGGCCAGTTGTCCCATTTAAGACAGTCGGTTTTTGGTATGTCAGAACAGAACAGAATTGAATGTATTCTCATAAATCATGTAGCATGATACAGAGAAGTAGATACATACATACATGTATATACAAAACCTTTTTATTCTACCTAAATCTATCCAATTGGACTTCATTAATATATAGCATGAGTCATTCTTAACGGGATACTACCGTAGATGACAAGATCGGGAGACACTGATAAACATGAAACAATGATAAAACTATCTGAATTAATTATAATCGTATCCGTAGTTAATCATAACATAAGGAAGTTAATAGTACGTAGACGCATTACAAAACACGTGGAAGCACGCGCAGTTAGAGAGCTACATGTCATTAGCCAAGTGCAAATTTAAGCGGATTCATTAAAAAAGAAATTGAATTCTACAGATGAAATATTTGATTTGAGATCAATCTGTAAGGTTAGAAGCTAAACAGCAAACATTAAGGTTTATGGATAAATTAGATGGATTCTTCTACGTTAAAAAGTACACGGTTATTATTTAAACTAAGCAATATAAAAGCGAATGCAGCTATTTGCATCGTGAGATCTAAAACAGCGAAAACACAAAGTGTAACGTTATGCTTAGAAACATGATCATAAACACCCTTAGTTGCTTCTCAGTATTCATGAGGCTACTGCATTTATGCTCGAGAAAATGTCTCGCATTGCAATTGAAACGACTTTTATTGACCATAATGCATATAAATAGGTGTAGTTACGCTGCCAGTATTCATTCTCTATATTACACATGTCACACACGTCACATACATGTATATCCTTCGAGAAGACATCTATTCATTAGAAGTGACATTATTGCAATTCTGGATATAATGCCGAGATGTATGACTAATTTTAAATAGAAATAGACCGTTGACATTATATATACACACTGTATATATAAATATATATCATTATCCATAAACAAACACGATGCTTATAAGTTGATCTCGTGTATTTCATATAATAATAACGTTGAGGTGAGAATCATTAAATTACGCCATCGTAACGACCTTGAAGGCATTGAGTTTGTTATCATCGTACTGTACACAGAAAGGTTATCCCATTGCGATAGTTAGCGACAGTGGACAATACACCACGTGAATTGCTCCATTTTTTTAGAGGATAAATCCAAACATTTAAAGTAGATTATTAAAACTATCGATTTTTGGCTTGACTATCGATTTGGAGATTTTGCTTAGCACTGTGGGAGTCCTCCAGGCCGATATCGTATTTTGTAATCGTAATATATTATTCTCAAAGAATATTTACAACGGCATGTCAACACAATAGACTATCCATACTCTCATGAGGGTGTAAGTAAATAATAGTACTTAGTAGTTTAAATACATGCTATATTGATTGGTATTAGTTTTATATGAAAGAAGCCGGTGAATTCTTTCTCCTCTTTTTTTCTCTCTCCAGTATCTGGGCTAAGATGATATTGGTAAGTTTGTGTGAGAACAAGGTTGGACAGAGACTAATCAACAAACCGTTGGTCAACTGCTTTAAGAACCCAATGAATTTAGATACATGAAACGGAATAAAGTCATGAGCTCGATCATATTGTCACAGTGTACGTTATACTCTGGACCGGAATGCGTGTTTTAATAGTAGTCAGTGGCATGTTATGTAATATCATTTTAGTCAAGATACTGAGAGAATTTATAAAATATAGTAAATAATATTTACCTAATTTTACCCCTATGATAATATGATACTCACTGTATTCCCAGAATTACACTAGCAACTCGTCAGGCGACGAACATCGCGCACATATGCCTCTATATACTCATTACAAATTTGTTGATTTTCCTGGGTTCGATACACACATACTGCCCTGTAGGTGAACCATCTGATCCTTATATATATGGAGACATCTGCATGAGCTGGCTACCTGTCTTAACAGTACATCTAATCAATACAAAGGGAAGGAGTTCAGCAAGGTCTTGAAGCGTAATTAGCTTTCACGCAGAGGTTTCCTATAGTTAAAGCTCATCACCATTACCGGATTCCGTACAAGAACACAACTGTTGATGCTGTTCCAACCAGAAAGCTGAAGGGTCAATACAGATTTTACCGTCGGGAACACCCATCGTGGCGACTACTGGATTTATCACACGAGAGTATCGTAGCTTGAAGTTCTCATATCTACTGTACGAGTCCACAGGGAATCTCTTGCACGTACGAGAGAGAGAGAGAGCTATATGGTCATACTTGGATATGAGAGCTTAGAGAAACGATGCCCTGTACATTATGACCATCTATATAATGACAACCATTATTCAATGATGTCACCATCGGGGCCTATGACTATGCAACCTGAGAATCTGCTGGGATAGCCGTAAGGCGGATGTTGTGTGTGTGTGTGTGTGCGTGTGCGTGTGCGTGTGCGTGTGTGTGTGCGTGTGTGCGTGTGTGCGTGTGTATCTGGTTGTATGTGTGTGCATGCTTCTGGTTGTATATCCGTATGTGTGTGTGTGCGTGTGTGCGTGTGTGTGTGTCAAATATGTCCCTCATCAAAATCTTAGCCATACATTCACAGCTTGGATTATATTAGATAATGCATATTTATGTCAGTAATAATACATAGATTTTGATCAAGATTTTGGCAAGTTAAAGCATGAATAGATCAATGTAGCAATGCCCCTCAGGATACATTCCTGGGTGATCCCTGGTAATATGCACATGAAATGTTGGTCCTACCGCCGGGATAGTGCAGCATAGACCTAATCAAGCTATAATAAATGACAAATGACGAAAGATTCATGTCTAGTAGCAATCCAATGAGAGCGAACACATTTATCAAGGTAATGTAGTGTTCCCATTGGAAACAAGATATTTATTCTACATTCCAATCTAATGTTAATTGCTTTTCTTAAAAAAAAAAGAGGTAGGATCTGCATTATCCATGACTGGTAATCTAATAATATTAATGTGATGATAAAACACTAATATCTTGTAATAATAACCCTTCGATATCAAGTTAATAGCTTCATATCAGTCTTAGAGGTGCTTTGCTTGGAACATTAATATTTTTATAGATCTTAATCATTATGACACGAGTACACGTGATCCGTGCATGCACGGTAGAGGCCACATAGTCGTCACATGTAACACTACCATAGTGTTTATGTTACCAAAGTGTTTATGTTAAATGTGATATGAAGATCAATGATTCGTTATTAATAATACTAAAATATCAAATATCAATGTAAATATATCGCATTATTAATCAACTGAAGATTAATTACCTATTTGACTTTAATTAACTCTCCATACTAAAGGCACCCGGATATGTCTTCAATAGCAGTGTCTCTGTCTAAGACTAATCCAGCAGGGAAAGGGTTAAACTTTAAATTTTATAGACAGACCTGGCACCATCAAAAGGTGTATATGTTACAGTGAATGTGTATAATCAGGGAATATGTATATTCCCTGAATATTTCAGTGAATCTGTATATCTGATTAGGCCAGATAATATACAGATTCACTGTTTTTGTGTTGGATGCATGTATGTGTATGTATGTATTTTTTTAAACAAAGTGACACTTACATAAAATATCCATTTATCTTTATCTACAAGTCGTTTTAGTCACTTCTTAGATGACATACGATTTCAGTGAATGTGTATATGTTACAGTTAATCTGTATAATCAGGTAATGTGTATAATACCTGATTTGTCCATTGAATTTCAGTTCACGAAGTCAATTTTTAAAAACGCCTGAAATTTCAAAATGATTCCCTTTAATTGCCAGATAGAATGGCATGAGTTGAATGAAATAAAATGAAGATAATATGTACATTTGTATAGGCATTCATACAATTTTGTATGAATAATATAAATGCATGCAATTTTGTGTGAATACATATAACAAATCTTAATTTTCTTTTATCAAACTCATGCCATTC
>JAVCKZ010088064.1:0-11995 GCA_034780755.1 Lepetodrilus elevatus
CGTCGGTTTGGGGAATATCCTCTTTCAATTACAGATGTGTTCAATACACCATTTGTATGCATTATTCATATACATGACATGACATTTCCATAAGAAAAGTCTTAGTGAAATATGCATTGCGTTTTTTGTGCCTCTCAGTATATACATGTATACAATGTAGTACAGACAAAACAATATTCTGCATTATGTTCACGTTGCACATACATGTAGAAATATAGGTTGAAAAATAAAGTTTTTCTAAAATGCAGTCAATTCATGTTACGTCATTGTTGCCAGGGTAACACTTGACAGTACTTAGCAATATGGTTTCCTTCAACAACGATACATTCAGTAATTACTAAGATAACACTATTTGTATTTCAGACTGGGACGGAGAAGGTACTTCATGTGTTTTCACATCCTTGCCGGGATCTTTCTTCTAATTTCTACAACTGTCAAAATGACTACAAGTGGGGAGTGTATGTACATGCTTGTTCCCCCGTAAATATTGACTTCGGTGGCACTACATTCGCCAATACTCGCTCAAAACTAAAATTATGTCACTCGGGCATGAATCTGATTCGAAATAGAAGCTCGGTTAGTATCCTATAAATAGTATGCGGGTGTGCTGCAAATGTTAATGAGATAATAGTAACACCGAAGTATCTGTGAAATGTATCCATTAATAATTATTTTACAAATATAACCATACGTTGTTGTCGTTGTTGTTTTGTGTGTGTGTGTGTGTGTGTGTGTGTGTTATACCGGTGTATACATATACTATATGTATACATATATCACATTTGTATGTATATTGTCTAATAACTAATATGAATAATTATATTTGTAGACCAATACATTTATCTTATACTGGCATACCTAGGAGACAGTATTGTAGTACATCCGTGTCTACTGCATCCTCGCACCCTAGGGGTACCTTTAATTACGTTCACAC
The DNA here is from genome assembly GCA_034780755.1 of Lepetodrilus elevatus. Taxonomy (NCBI): domain Eukaryota; kingdom Metazoa; phylum Mollusca; class Gastropoda; order Lepetellida; family Lepetodrilidae; genus Lepetodrilus; species Lepetodrilus elevatus. Next base: position 935 of record JAVCKZ010088064.1, read on the forward strand.
TTCAGTATGGTATGCAGCGAGTCCTGAGCGTAGTTACTGGCGTGAGAGGAGGTGTCTACTGTAGCAGTACTGACTGGATAACTACACTACTATCTTCTCTTCACTAGCTTGCATTTAGCGTCAGCATTGTATTCCAGCTGGAAAGGCCATATTTATCACCGTATCAGTATTCGGCTTCTTGGGCAAAGTTAGCAGCAATGCATGTTTCAACGGAATGTATGCCTACATAGCAGAGGTCTACCCAACCAATATTAGGTATGGATACCCTCTCAGTCAGCGATAGAAACTTACCTTTTCCCTGCTGAATAAAATCAAAGTGTTCTATTTCTGCATGTGATCGGGCAACTTAAGTCGCCTTCAGCAGGGAGAGGGTTAAAAGGAAATGCGATGTCTGTTGCAAGCCTTGTGGTATGACACAAAATATAAGTTTCAAAAGGCATTAACCATCTTCTCTGGTAGCCATTTGAAGATGACCTTCACATTCACAATTTGATTCCTCTTGGAGAAAAATGCTGATCGGCACGAATCTCGAACATCTACGAATATCTAAATAATCGTTGAAATTGGTCTCATGAGAGATTTTCAAATCATGACTTGCTGTAATGGGATATTCTTTTCAAACGAGTACCTGACCTACTCAGACTTGATGAATGTCTTGCAGAACGTGAGGCACAGTATACAACAATGGCAGTAAAGCTCGACAATGATCTCAAACTCCATGAGGACGGTGACTGTGTAACATGCAATGATTGATTAAGATTTTACATAATTTTCCACGTTAATTCCCTGATCTAATTATTGATTGTCTGTCAGTATTTAAATACTTCAATTTAACTCTCTCCATGCTGGAAGCAACCAGAGATGCCCTAAAGGCCAGTGTATGTGTCTAATCCAGCAAGGAGAGGGTTAAACCAACTGCAGAACTAGATGAACATGCATTTATGCATTAAATAAAATATGGAATGCACATATAGCACTGAAGCCAGTTGGCAACAATAGTATGTTGTAAAGAATATTTTAGCATCAGAGCTAAATGGAAATTTCTCCGTTCCTTCTGTAAAGAAATACATTTAATTTCAGAGGTAATTGGATGAAGTCAAAGGCAAGTAGGGCTCATAACATTTTATATTTACAGTATAAGGACACTACGGGTTCAGTAGGCAATGTAATTTGACTGCTGTGGATAATATGAAATTCAGCCAAGCTATCCTACTGAGCAGGGAATGGAATACCTAAACCAGCATATAGGTCATGGACATTTCACTATTCATCGCCAGTCTTTTTTTCTTTACTCTCAAGCTATTAACTTTCAATTTGTTCTAAATGTTGTAACATGAGTTCTAAGCATTGTAATATGAGCTCAAGGATTTCTTCTTCTGCTATCGACAAGCCATCAGTTAAACGTGATCTAAAATTGTTCTCGATACAACCAAAGAAAGAAATTGAATTTCACCCAAAATAGCCTTCTGTGAAACCATGGTGACATGAGTTGTTTCCTCATATGGATGCAATAAAAATGCTGTATGATGATGTTTGTAAATTTCCTGGTGATGATACAGATAATAGTGATGAACAGGCATAATGCAACCTGTATTTAAGCTGCCTTGCTATAAAAATGCTGTATGATGATGTTTGTACATTTCCTGGTGCTGATACTACTGACTGACAGATAACAATGATGGACAGGCACATGACACCTGTATTTAAGCTGGCTATGAGACATGTGTACACAGTACTTCAAGTAATGGATCCACACGGACCCAGCGTAATGAGCAAAGCAGCCTCCTCATCATCATCATCACCCACATCAGTGCTTTCAGAAAACCCCAGACGCTGCAACAGCTGCTTGCAACTTCCGCCCGTCTAGTGAAGACATTTCCCAATTTATCTATAGATTTGCACTGCTGCCACTTATCCCCACTTACAACAACACGATCAATTCATTATCCATGTTATCAGTTATCAGTTGTAATAAACAATCAAGTGATAAACAGGTAAAATTGTTTTTTCACCTGGAACATGTCATGGATTGCTGGTTCAGGAACAAAATCCTTGGTGATTGATTACTGGTTGCATTGTTGGTGGCTGATAACAAGATAGTGCATGGTTTACACAATAAAGAGATAGCACAAGGTTTACACAATTGATCAATAATAGGATAATACCATAATTATGGGGAAAAAATCATTAAAATGACATCATCATCACAAAGCTTAATATAGCTACGTGTTGAGGAGATACTAGTCCAGCATAATAGTTTAAACCATGCAGGTTTGAACTGTTGATTATGTATGAACAATGTATTAAATGTAGCATACCATTTGTAACAGGACATAATTTAAGCATTATGTCAATATATCATATAATTATTTTGAACAATGTAGGTTTCAATTGTCAATCAACGTGTGGCCAACATGTATATAACAAACACCAATATATTGAATGTAGCATTACACTTTTCTAAAAAAAAATAAAAAAAATAAAAATTGGGGTCTAAAACCGATTTCAATACTCTTTTACTAATCTCATGGCTTGTCAGTTTAGGACAGGAGGAAACCCGCAACATCCATACTGGAGCAGACCATTTGTACACCAGTACATAATTTGAGCATTATTTCTATGCATTAATTCCCATTTGCATTGAACTTATAAGAAATATACTCAATCAATACATCTTAGCAACTCTGAACTATTATTTACGAGATACAACTAAATTGAGTTCTGGATGAGTTAGCGTGGAAATGATGGAGAGAAGTCTCTGGCTTAGTGATCATTCAGAAGTGGCAAAGAAAACAATGCTGGCATGATCAGCAGTGACTCTAGGGAAGAAATGAGTGTCACAGTTTCAATTTCAAACAATACATTGCCGCGGAAGTGCTGCGGGCTTCCAGTGTAACTGGTAACAAAGAATGAGCTTGCAAACAATCCCTGTCTCAATCTCTTAATGTCACCACAAGGAAGTACTAAACTGGGGCAATAACCTTTATTTTATAATCATGAGTCGTTCAATAAAATTATCTTATTGCTGTAGTTGCAACACATTATACAGTTATACGTGTATATTGAGATATAATCATAAGGACTCTCGTAGGGCGATGCAGTTTTGTGGAATAGGGCAATGACCATGCAATGAAAATAGTGCCAGTATCGATACAGAATGTTATATGTTCATGGCATGATATTACATTGTGACCTGTTACTTCATATGTTACTTCATATGGAAGACCTAACGGTGGTGTCGGCAACCGGCAAAATTGTCCGTCTATTTTGGACTATTTCCATAATTTTGCCGTCTACTTTCAATCTTGCTGATACTACTTTGTATGATTTATGCAGGTCTTTTGCCTCTTACTTTTGCTACTCTGCCACCTACTTCTGATTCTACTGAAACCACTGCCTAGTGTCACACTATCTCCTCCGCCTTACTCATGACTATCTCTTTTGGCTTACTCATGAAGTCACAATAGTTCTCAGTTGATTCAATACTTAACCTCTGAATCTTGCAATCTGTCAAAAATGTCAACTTCAACATTCAAATGAAAGGAAGAAATATATTTATAAACCGAGATCCTATCCGATCTGTCCAATCTTGAATTGATGTCCATTTTGTGGCAGCAGCACCCACAACACTGTCATCTGGAGATTGCTTTCTTTGCCCATTGAAGTCTTGGTAGAGAATACACTATTGAGGAATTGGGTATAGACTGACTTAGACAATACCAACGGCAGATCAATTGCAACCACCGTATAAACCCAGCCAAGTGTTGATTATCCAAGCCAATCAATTTGGGAAGTATTCAATAAGACCAAAATGACAATTTTACGATTTGCTGGGCTATAACCAGATTTTCTGCTACAAAATAATCAGGAGTAAGGTTGATCCGATTGAAGTCCTTGGCGTGGAAATACCTGGCGTCAGCAATATATCGCGGTACATCTACCAACACTGTCGACCTTATAGTACTTCAGAGACCATCATATTCCAGCAAATCCATGACATTAAGTCTCGACATTAATGACATTACACGTCTTCGCAGAATGCGAAATACCTGGCATCAGCAATTAAATGTGGAACGCCGTCTAGTCTTATGGTGGGTCTTGGTCCTTTCCCTGCAAATCCGTGACATCCGTGACAATACATGTACTGGCAGAACATGAAACCTTAATATTTGTTCTTGTACAAGCTTGAATATTTGCTCAACGACACGAGATGATGTGTTTACGGCAAGAGATGCGTAACCTATATAGTTGGATGAGATTCCATTGTCGGCATCATCAATAATGTGTGCCAACATCACCAGATCATGTGTCGGCGCACAGAAACAATGAACACCTTTTACACTCGGACAGAAGAGAGGCAGCCATTAGCGATTAGAAGACATCAGATTTTATGGTTAGAGGCTGGCAGGTATTTCAGATTTATCATGTTAATATCTTATCATATTAGCCACAATAAATCTGACTACAAGAGCTCATGCAATAACCTAACTTAATAGTAGTGATTTCCTCTGGATAATGGAGCTTAATAATCTCATTTATTATTATGATGATTATTATGACTGTGTCCATATACCATAACAATAGTGAATATGTCTCACATTTGTGTAATTATGGTGTCACCTATTCACGGGTAGCTGTTGCCATGGTTACTGAAATACAATGCCAACATTATAGATGATTCCAAGTGCCACTACACGGAACAGATGGTATTATTACTATTAATAACACTGAGGAGTATATTACTGACCTATAATAAACCCACCTATGATTTCATGGCTTAGTTTCTTATTCATGACATCATCATAGATATGGATGGCCATATGTATTGTGCAAAGTAACTGACAATGTTTATAATGAGCAAATAGCCACAGTTCATGAACAATATGATACCAACTTGTTAATATAACACATACAATATTGCATTTCTTTTTGAGAGTAACGAGTAACTGATATAGATGGTGATAATAACCACGGCCTTCAGTCATTATCAGTTACTTTGAGAGAGAATATGGATAACCACATTGCATGTATAGAACCTATTATGTAAAAAGCAATCAGAAATATTTCCTCTAGAACATATTATATATTTATGTAAAAATGAAATCAGAAATATTTCCTCTCTTTCAACTAAAGGATAATTGAAATAGATCTAAGTTAAACAGATGAATTTTAAGACTGTAAATATAGTATATTATGCATTATAGTATATCTGTGATGATGATGATGATGATGATGATGATGATGATGATGATCCATTTATGTAGCACTAGTATCCATGCTTCTCACAGCACATTTCATAACATTTCATCGAGTTATTTTCCAATCTATCCACAGCTATGCATGTTCACCAATGTACAGCCACTTTAGCTTGATGACAGCACCATCCACCATGCAATCAGCAATGACATCTGATCGTAAAGTAAACCAGAGCCACACGGCAACAACATCTGCAAACGTGCCCACTCAAAAATTAGAAGTATTAGTTTGATCTGGGAATATATTGACCGAGAATAACCTGCTTCTCTAACTCCAGGCTATGGAGTAACCTCTCCTGCGGATTACTGCAATGCATCGTTCTGATTGAGGCATCCCTGATACCGCAATCATCTGAGGCATCCCTGATACCGCAATCATTTGAGGCATCCCTGATACCGCAATCATCTGAGGCATCCCCGATACCGCAATCATCGGCAAACTACGGTATTGCTAGAGCAGTGAGACTCAGAAAACAAGGTCATCTCACTCCTGTACAAAAGGAACTACATTGGTTGACTTTGGTCTCGAGAAGATCTAGATATAACTCTCTCTATGCTAAAGGCAACCAGAGATGCCCCAAAGAGCTGTGCCTACGTTTAATCCAGCAAGGAGAGGGTTAAAGTATAGTTTGATTTATTTATTCATTGCTTATAAATGTCTCGGCATGAATCTTTCTACCATATATCGCATGACTCCAAGCACAGACTAGTTCCTATCGCTATCAGGGATCTAGTAGCTATTTGTTGAGGCTAATGTAATCCTCCTAGTTGAACTAGTGACACGTACCTATACATTAGGGGATTGTTGTGTGGCAATAACTGGGACAATCCTACGGAACATTGCCTGCCAAGTAGCATGAACTACAAGCCTTTGAGTTTCAGTACATTATTCAGCAACCATTATCGCCAGTAGAATTGACTTTCTCAGAAGTCATGTCAGCTGCCCTGAACAGTCATTACCAGACCCTGGCTTTGTTGTTCTTGTTATTACCATTGGTGTCAACATTACAAGAGTTCTGAAGTCCCGGTGACCTATCAGATAAAAGCCCTGAGGGTTCAGCTCGACCTGATAGGGCCCTAGGGCTCAGCTCTGACCTGATATGACCCGATACACAGTTCAAATCTGGATCAAAACAAAACTGTTGTGTTGCCGTCTACCAAAAACAGGGCGTTTCAGCAATTCCATCCTGACAGTGTCACATGGCAGAAATCAATGGGATTTATTCACTGGGGACTAGGCTGTGGTCAGTGGAGGCACGGTGTATGCATCAGTTAATTGTCATTTCTGACAGGTGTCAATTTCACTGGCATTACCAAATTGACCACAATTACTGACCAACCCTCTTAATCCAGGGCCATCTTCCTGACATAATGGCACCTACATCTTGACTGAATTTCCAGGACCATGATCAATAATATATGGAACAAGCAACAATCTTGGCACATATTTCTCTGTAAAGATTCATTATTGATTGCAACTGTCAGCAATATATCTCCAATGCAATTCTTAGAGGCTGGTCATCTGGCAAACAGATTATTCACCAAACTGACAACTCTTGCCCACGGACATTACTGGGGTTGCTACAGATCAGTTGATCTAAGTGCCAGTAGAATAACAATTTGGTATTTAGGAACAAAAGTGAAGCATTCAATTAGTTTGTTTTGCCAACTGCCCATATTGAAAATACCCAGACTCATTAATGCTTGCATCTAGTTGTGTTTGTTGGCACTCTTCTGCTTCCTTTGGGCACGTCATGTGGGCACTCCTATGCTTCCTGCTATGGCAACCCTATGAGTGCCTCTGGATACTTCAGCAAAATTATCAATAGATTAAACCAATTAGCATGCCTTGACACGAAGAAGTCTAATTACAAGTTGATTGAGAAATGCTTCAATCTGTGTCACATCAGATAACAATGATGAATTTGTCTTCAGAATCCTAATAAGTGTTAACATGATTAATACTGAGGTAGAGTAGAATGTACTGAGGTTATTTCTATAAATATCTGTAAACTGCAATTGGAATATCAACTACAGAACTCGGAGCATCTGCGCTGTCAGACATAAGTACCAGACTTCACACTGTCATCCAACCTATACCAGTACCCCTTAACCCTCTCCCTGATGGATTAGGTACTGCTCTTTAGGGCATATCTGGCTGCCTTCAGCTCTTGCACCCTATGTCCCAAGCCAAGGATAATTCTGACGGGACCTTCAAACCCTACTTTCTACACCTACATCCAGCTGTCCTCAACGTATACAGTTCTTTCACATTATACAGCCAATGTCCTTACATGACCAGGACAAAACTATACAATGTTTAACTTGATATGCCTTGAACTAGCATGACAGCAATGTTGCAACCACTCCAGGAATCTGACATGACTATGACCATGACAGCAAGAATGCAATGTTTCAAAAAACATTAAAGATGACATTAGTGGAACAGTCCAGTGAATATGGAGTTTAACATTTCTGCGGGAATCTTTCACCCATTTGCGATGAGACCATGAAAAGAAATGTTGGAAGAATGCCATATTTAACTTAAAATTAACTGATATTACACTAGCATGATATTAGTGGTACAGCCACCTTCAATATGCAAAACATGACCATGACAACACAATGTTTAACAAAAGATGCCTTAAACTAGCATGACATTTGTCCTATGTCCTTACATGACCATGACAATGCTTAACTCTTTCTGTGTTGGAGGTAACCGGAGATGCCCTAAAGAACAGTGCCTATGCCTAATTCAGCAGTGAGAGGGTTAAAGATGACTTGCACAAGCATGGCATTAGTGGAACCTCCCCTTCCCGGTAATATGCATGGTTCTATTGATCAGGTCGCACTGTGATGGTTGTAACAATACCTTGCCAGTTAATACCAGGAAGAAAACAATCCACAAGCAATGAGAAGGCTCTGTATTAACCCCTCTCCATGCTGAAGGCAACCAGAGATGCCCTAAAGAGCAGTCATCGTGCTTAACCCAGCAGGGAGAGGGTTACCATGTAGAACACAGATTGAGATGTAACAGACCAGATATTCTCTAGCAAATGAGTCCTGTTATGTTCAGCTGTGAACGTTATCATTGAATGGGTTAAGCTTTCTCTTTTAGCTAACAGTAACAGTTATTACTGATAGTTACACCTCTAGTTTGATTAATGAATCACAGTATAACTTTATGAGCTTCTCAAGGATAGATATTACAAATGTATATGTAATATCACATTTATCACCTTAACCAAAGAATGATACGACGAACAGTGCTATAACAACATGATTAAGATTCACACAATTATCAGATATCGATTTCTTACATGTCAAGAAACTTCAGGACTGGTATTTTTCTACTGTCTAATAATAGATACCTCAGGAATGTTCAGAATGTACATCACAAACACTAGCAAAAATAGATACTGAAACATCCTGACATGAACCAAAATAAGATGAGAAAATGAACTGTTGAAAACTTGAAATATTTGGTAACTCTCCAAGACATCTTAGTTCCAACACAAGATTCTGTCACTCCGAGTGTTTGGCGTTATTTGTATTAGCTCTCAAGTCCGTTCACTTCTCATCAACCTGGAGGTTCATTAGGTTATAAGGGATAGCGACCAACAAGCATGAAAATAATTGCTACGGTTCGCACATCTCCGCGATTTATCAAGCGGCGAACCAACAGACCAATGGAGGACCTCCCTACTGGAGACGCAACAGCAGAGAGATACAGCAGACAGAAATAGCAGACAGAAACAGCAGACAGAAACAGCAGACAGATGCACGCATTGTCCCGGTACAGATCCGACCCACAGTGCTGATTGAGACACACACTGATTGCAAATATCTATGCAGATCTATGTCTAGACCATAGAAGCTTGAACAAACTATTGATCATAAGAGTCTAGGGTTCCACAGCTTGCTTAGTAGTCATATCAGTGATGCCAGTTACTTGGTTAATGTGAAAATATCAATATTGATCAAAAAGGAAATAAATAATCTGTAAGATGGCAATAAAACAGTCAAAAGTCCTAAAATAAATTTTAAAAGAAAAATATAACCTACAGTATATTAATCCTCTGCTCTTGCTGCTAGATTAGTCACAGATACTGCTCTTTAGGGCATCTCTGGTTACCTCCAGTAGAGAAAAGATTAATAATATTTATGGTAATATCATATATATTTAAGATGGCCAAGATAAAACAGATAATGGATATTCTAGTGTCTATGCCCAAAAATTAATATACATTTGAATTTTGATGAAAACAGTATCAGCATGATCAGGATAAAGGTCGATCCAGAAACCAAATTAAGTCTGATAAAATATAAATGTGCACCAAGACCGTGAGGTCATTCCAACCAGTAGCCGTGGAAACAATACCAAAGTCCATGCCAACTCTCTACCACATTATTTAATATCAATACACTCACAGCCATTCCATTCCAAAGTAAGCCAAAACCTATGTCCTCATTTCCTGTATGCTGGCAATATTTCATGTACCACTGCAAAGCACACCATCCGTTCTGACATTGCCGGTACAATATTTTTTTGTATTCCGGAAAATCCGTGGGATGCAGTCTCCACGAAGTGGGGGTGGACGTTCCAGCAGGAGAATAGTGGTTAGTGTGCTAGACTTTGAAGAGTGGAGGTGTAAGTGGGAGGGGGATGAGTTTCATCACTGTTTATGCCTTCAGGGTTGTAACATATAACACAGTGATTTACTTCCTAAATGGCTTCCTAGAAACACTAAATTCATCTGTCTTTCTGTGTTCACCTGTAAGAACACAGCGAGAGTTAAATTTATTACTTGATTTTATTTTTTTTATTCGGATAAATTTAGTCCCGGAGGATGTGAATTGTCCAGGTTTATAATTCATTTTGAATTTGATCACGGGAATCTCCTGACTATTAGACATCCATCTCCTCGGTTGTCTGGGGACTATTAGACATCCCATCTCCTCGGTTGTCTGGGGACTATTCATTGGTTTAATTGAATGATGTAAGCTATCAATGTTTATTACCGAAATCGTTCAGCCAGCGTCTTGAAGCTGTTTCATCAATATTCAGATGCCACTGGACATGCCCAAACATGCGGCCACTCTCGGTCAATTTCTACGAGGTTCTCTTGTATCGTCGTCGTTCCCCAATCGTTCCTAATAGCAGTGGAGCAACGGAGTGTGCCATTGTATTGATCCAACTCTGCCAGATTGTTGTCAGAGACTGAGCCGGCTGAGATGTGGTGTGACATGTGATCGCGGCTCTAACTGGATGTAACCCTCAACCAGGTTACCACTGCCTGTGGCATACAGACTCATTATCAGCTTCACGTATTAGCCTGACACTTCCAATCTCCTCATGTATAGAACCTAGCTAATTGTACCAAGCCTAAGACTTCCAATGTGATGTACAGGACATAGCTAATGGTACCAAGCCCGACACTTCCAGCCTGATGTACGGGACATAGCTAATTGTACCAAGCCTAATACTTCCAATGTGATGTACGGGACATAGCTAATGGTACCAAGCCCGACACTTCCAGCCTGATGTACGGGACATGGCTAATGGTACCAAGCCCGACACTTCCAGCCTGATGTACAGGACATAGCTAATGGTACCAAGCCAGACACTTCCAGTCTGATGTACAGGACATAGCTAATGGTACCAAGCCAGACACTTCCAGTCTGATGTACAGGACATAGCTAATGGTACCAAGCCAGACACTTCCAGTCTGATGTACAGGACATAGCTAATGGTACCAAGCCAGACACTTCCAGTCTGATGTACAGGACATAGCTAATGGTACCA